>JANHAO010020538.1:0-12817 GCA_026873985.1 Saraca asoca | reverse complement strand
ACAATGATCATATAATGGCACCACAAATCAAAGAATTTATGTATGAATGCATTTCTTCATCACATGAATCAATTTCTTCATTTATTTGTTATGAATCCATTTGTTGTGTTGTGTTTGATACATTTATGCCATAATTTAACAAAAAAAATTATCTTAGTAAGTAATTTATCACATAATCAACACTAGTCTCCATAGTCTGCAACAAGGGGTGAAATTACTGCAAATCAAATCAATCAGTCACATGGGATTATTCATAATGCTACAGCAAACTTGCATGCTCTTTCAATCATAATTGTGGAAGAAATAGTGAAATTGCAATTTATTGAGCCCACCTAAATGAACAATAATGTACTCGTTTCTGTCTTTTTCCCAATTTTTCTCAAGAATAATGATGCAACATAACACATAAAATTGGCCATCTCAAAATGATTACCTTGTTGGAGAATTTGAAACCACTTATTGCTATAAAGCCAGAAGAACAAAATCCAACACAAAGAAGACCCATTTCAAATAAAAACGTAAAGTCTAAAAATTGGAGTCAACATAATAATAAATTTCTATTTTGAGCAAGGGTTTCACCAAGCATAGAGAATACTCAGCTTAGGGAAAGACTGAAAAAATACTTGATGAAGCTTCTATGGATGGTGTGTAGCAAAAGAAAGAGGTGGGTAGCTAGAACCAGAAGAATCCTCCAGATGAAAAGTGTCTATTCTGAAAAGTAAGGATAAAAATGAAACAAAAGCTTGAAAAGCTTTTAGCTGAAGCTGTACGCTTCATACACTAGCGTTTTATAAAAAGTTATAAACTACCTCAATAAACTTGTTTACCAAATACTATTAATTTAGTCAAATAAATTTCTTTATGATTTTCATAATAACAAGTTTCAAGATCTATCATCCGAGCAATATCTACATTTTATAATGATTTCAATGTTATTTGTGAGAAAAGATTTGACATAATTATAAATTATTTTTTACAATTTCACTACGAGGTATATTTTATTTATAAAAATCAATTTTCTTTGGTTTTCCTCCCACCTTTATAGTAATTTCAAATATTTTGATTAAATTTATATTCAAGATATTTCCTTTAATTTTTCTCCTTTTTAGTATATTAATTATAAGAAGGTTTGAAATTAAGATTTTTATTATTATATTTGAATCTTTTATCGCCAATTCATATTTATTAGTTTAATTATCATTCCTATTTTTAATATTATATCAATTGATTTCGATGTATTTTACGGCGTTGATGGGAGTTTTTATACAAGGATGAGCTTTTAATCTCTAAAATCAGTTAAATTTGTCAAAACAAATTAAAATCAATAAAAATTCAAAAAGTCCATATCTTAAGTGATTTTAATTAGAATATCAGACCCGCCCATGCCATTGAGAGCATCCCATCCGCGCTTCCAAAGATGGCGTTAATAATTTCATTCTTGAAAATTTTCAATAAAAAGGAACAAGGCTTCCTCCAGATCTTTGAATCTTCAATTCCTTTTCCATCCCGGTTTTTTAAAATCCGAACAACGGTTTCATCCTTCTTCTTTGATAGTTATACATTTTGTAAGCAATTTCACATTGAACCCGTGATAGGCATTCCAATGTCGGCTTCGACCGCGTCGAATACGGCTGCGAATCCGGCGGCGCGGCGAAGATCGGTGGTAGCCACGGAGAAGAAGACGACCCACGTTGAATTGCTAGCCAACGATGTGGTTGTTTCTCAGGCTAAAGTTATTACTGAGGGCGGTGGTGGAGGAGATGAGAAAGTCACGTACACCGCAGATGGCAGAGATTGAGCCATCATTCTATTGGCGGTGAGGCTGTTTTGGAAAAGCCTCCCGAGGATTTGGTCCAAGTCCAGAAAACCATTGGGAGTTCTACTATTTTGCAGCGCTGAACGCGGAAGGTACTCTCGAAGTTTGAAAAGCCAAGGTGGGTGACTGCGTTGATTATATTTTTCAAGAATTTTGCGCATTTGGTTGTGTTCTTAGGATTTGTTCAGTTGATTTAGAGACTGGCTTTGAAATCTGTTGATAGTGGGGTGGTCAGAATTTGAGAGTCAGATTGCTGAGGTGGAAACTTTGTACAGTGAAGATGATTAATGTCGTGGAAAGTAAGATTGAAAATGAGATTGGAGGGATGAGTAAGGAAGTGAAAGAGAAAATTGATCATAAAGGGCGAATTTGGATAATGCGTTGAAGAAATTGGAGGCCAAGAATGAAGGACTGGAGAGATCATTGGGTGAGTTACAGGCAGTTGATTGGTTGACGAATGAAAAGTTTGAGAAGATTTATTATGATTTGAAGAAGGCAAAAGGTAGTACATATGCAAATGCAAGTTTGGATGAGATAAGAACATATGCTACGGAGATGATTGAGAAGGAGACTGAGAAGCATGCTGCATATGGACCTGGGAGGGTGGATTATGCACTTGTTAGTGTTGGAGCCAAGATTGTGAAGCACTCAGAACCATATCTAGCAGGGAAGGGAAATAATCTGTTCTTAAATTCTGCAAAAAATGGTCTCCATCCAAATGTAGAAAAGATGCTGAAACCAACCTTTGGAGAGCCAGGACTGTGTTTTGCATTGAAAGGAAGCAGTGGATTTGTTCAGATCACTGCTATCATTCCAAAGGCTGTCACCTTGGAACATGCTGCTAAGGTGATTCTTTTAGTCTAGAAATAGTAAATTATGTCATGGCCAATTTATCATCATAATTCCTTGTTCATACAATTTTTTATCGGTTTATGACAATGGAGAGTAACTGAGATGATCCTTATAAGCTATCAAAATAGATGATAGTGGGCCTGGATGCATTGCCCATGTTTAATATAGACATGCATGCTTTCTGCCTGTGGCAAACTTGGTTGAGTAATTTCCACAATATATGATGAATAATGTTTATGAGCTGTAAGCTCTAAATACTTTAGTTAACTTTGTTGATAATCTTATGTTTTGGGTGGCTTAGTGGCATATTTATGAATATTACTTATGAGAATACAAATTGCTTCATTTTTGTTTGATTTGAAGAAGTTATGTTTGTCGAGGAAATCACCAAATTATTTTACTGCTTCTGTTGCTTTGTTTTTTGAAAGAAAGCTTAGAATGTCATGGTAGTTTGTCTATCTTCTTGATGGTTTTATGTGTAATTGATGTCGAGCTATTATATATTATCAGACATTTATTTATGCTTCTGTCCTTTATGTTTGCTCTAAAGGTTGTCATCTTTATATTTGTCATTATTTTGCTTGAATTTCCTTTTAATTTGTTAATTTAGTTATTGCAGGCAGCTACATTTTGATATATAATTTTAACAATGTCTCTGCATACAGCTTACTGTTTATTTTATTGAAAATATGGACATTTAAAGCATGTTGGCTTTGGCCTTAGAAATACTTTCGGTTGCCAGAAATAAGTTTAAGGAAAACTATGTTTTTTGGCTATCATAGCCAACCTACTTTCACTTCCCTCTGATTGCGTGATCGTATGTTCAATCAGAAGGTTCTTCCTTTTGGTGAATGGCCTTTTGGCCACAAAGACAAAACCTCTTTTTATACCCATATTTCTGTCATTTAATCAAATCTTTTAGCACAGTTTTTATACCCGTTATCGTATTCTGACACTTAAAAATAATTTTTTCTAACACATCCTTACAAAAAATTATACAAAACATTATACAAGTAATTTTTGTAAAAGAACTGTTGAGCAAGCATTACCAAACACAACTCATTCTTGCAAAAGTAATTTTTACAAAATTTATACTCTCCAAAAGTAATTCTCCTACATTTTATTCAAACAAGCTCTATATCATATGATCCTATTTCTTGAGTTTGTGAGAGGATCTATAATATAGCTGCATCTGCTATTACATGACAAAAGAATCCTTGCAGTGAAGATATGTAGTTTGATACAGGGATTCTTGGACAACCATAAAATAATAAAAATTCAGGTGGAAATTTGTGTGTGCACTTTTTTAATTATTTTTAGTTGATAAGTGCTAGGTGTTTTGCGAGAGGATGGATCGTTTTTCTTATTTGGTGAAGGAAATTTTATGTCTCTTTTGCTGCAGGGGACATTGCCTGAAAGTTAATGGTCAACAGAATTTTATGGTTAACCTTTTCTGCATTAACTACATAAAGTATTGTGAAATGGTTAGCATCTTGGGATATCAATTTATCATGACGAAATGATCTTTGAGTTTAGTTTGTTTCTGATTTACTGGTTGTTTGAGTATTACTCAATGTCATGCAATAACTGGTCATTGAATGTTTGTTCCTTCAACATATAATCTTGTTCAATGTGTTGGAACTGATTATCTGGATTTACCTGGCATGTCAACATTCTAGATTAAGGGTGATTGATAAAGGCAATTTTTTACACATCTTCAAATCTTGTCATTTGCTTTACTGAATTGTAGTTATTGGATGAGAGTGAATAGTAATACTGAAAATGCTTAGAAACTTACCAATTCATGAGGTGATTAGTTTGGGTTAGAAAATCAGCTCATAGCTTGTGAATAATCATGGCATGTGTGTCAGATATGTATTTGAGGCACACTTATCTTCGACATGGCTGATCCTGCTATCCATCATAGTGCTTTTCTTTATTTACTCCTTATTACTTAAACAGTAGTTAGATACATGATTATGAAGGATAGAGATATGTTATAGACTCAGGGATAAATGAGAAATGTTGTTGCTAGCAGGTAGTTCTGCCTGTGTATAGTCTACTACCTTATCTTGGGTTTGGTCATAATCTGCCAGGTATAGCTGTCAAAAATGGGCTTTGGTCCGCAGGCCAGCCTGCAAAACCCACAGTTTATTAAGAACCAGGACCATCAAATGTACAGCCTGTTTAAATGTAGGCTTTTTTGGCCCAGTCTGCAAAGCAGACTTAAGCGGGCCAGGTCTGCAAAGTTCGCTGGTGGTCCACAGGTGAGCCATTTTTTTTTTTTAAATAAAGATACATACTTTATATATGAAGAATAATATTCTGTATACATAAAAACTCCATCACATAAATATCACACTACACTCATCAAAATTTGGGCCTGTTTATTTTAGAGTTTAGAATTAAGAATTTATTTGTATTATTTAAGTTGCATGCTTGGTAGAATTTTTTATGTATCAATCATGATAGCTTCTATATTAATTGAAAAATGGTAATAATGGACTAAAAGTGTGTAAAATTCTTTCAAAAAAAATAGTGTATAAAATGTTTTTTCTTTAAAAAGAAAATGGTATTTTGTGTGCCGGCCCATTTAGCCTGCAAGTCCACATAAGACAGACTAGGATAGGACTACTGAATTGGCACCCACCTAAAAAAGGCCCGGCCCGGCCTGTTTAAGGTCATCCTGTCTTAGGTTGGATGGTTTGTTTTCAAGTCTTTTGACAGCCAGGAGCTTTCCCATTCACCAAGTCTGTCTGCCAGGAAATGCTGTTAGTCTGCTGGTGTTGTGCTATGCTTGTTCTGACTTTTGCTATAGTGAGAAACTATATTTAATCAAGAATAGAGGAGATAGGGAATAGGTTGTTGATCGTATTCATTGAAAAAATCCTGGTCTTTATGTCAACTTTTAAATGTTGTAAACTTTTTTTTTTTTGGTTTAAGATAAAATGAGAACAGAAGCAAAACAAGTGGGAGTGGCATGTAGGAAGAAAAGAAAAAAAAAAATGAGAACTGGCTTTGTGAATTATATTTTGAAATTATTTTAGTTGTCAATGTGAGTACATTAGTGTCTTTATTTATATAATATAATCAAGGAACTTTCTATCTATTTGGTTAAGAACTGCCTGATCTTAGTTGTTCAAAATAATATTTTTTATCATCTGTGTTATGTGTCCTGAATCACCCAGGGAGTGCTTTGTTAAGTTGCTTGCCCTCCCTTGGCCTGCTTCCCCTGTTTTACAATGTCTTCCATTGAAGAATTGCATTTGAAGCATGCTTAAACAAGCTGGTCCAGGCGGAACAACCCATTTTGGAACAGGCCAACCTGTGGACCAGTTTAATTTTTTGGTCTGTCTGGACCTGCCCCAATTCAATACCCATTCAAAAAGAGTCCAATTCTTTTTTTTTTTCAAAAAAAATTGAAACCTAATTTACAAATGAAGCCCACTTAAAAATGAGTTCAAAGAAGACAGCCTGTGGGCTGGTCCAGTTCCAAAGACAGGACCCGAGCAGTTGCAGAGGGTGGCCCCTTTCATGCATAGGATCATGACAGATTGGTCTGTGTGGGCTGTGGCCTACATGGCCTGGCTCAGTCCAGTTCAGTCTGTCTGTTGTACATCTCTATGCAGGTCCTAATATATAGGTTTCTGAACTATATGTGGTTGCAGGCTGTAAGCAATAGTAATTTTTTGATATACATATACTTCATTGCATATATGTTACAATTATTAATTATCTTCTGTTTTACAGCAGAATAAGTAGGAATATGGGATGAGTGGAAATACATCAGGCATAGGTAAAAACTTTGGGAGTTTGCTCCAGTCATGCCATTCTCATCTAAAGGTATATAGTTACGGCAGATTGGCTTAGTATCAGCAATAGATAAAAGGATATTGTTATTTTGACGAAGTAGGTGGTGTAATTCAAGACCCTATGGTTTTGTGCAAAGTATGCAAATATTTGGGCATTTGTATGGAGGGAAATGCAAGGAGTTTTAGAGGCAAATTATTACACTTTTGCTTGATAAGATTGTTTTCTGGGCTTTGTGGTGGTCCTCAGCCTGGGGCTGTATCAAAGGAGTTCCTTTATCTGCCCTCCAAAGAAATTGGAAAGCTATTTTGTTCTGATGAGCTTTGATGTTTCTTCTTTCTTTTTTGTTCGCTGTAGATTTTGTCTCTTTGTTTACTAAGGAGGATAACAAATCCTCCTTATCCTTGTACTCTCTCTCTCTTCAATCTATAAAAGTTCTTTCATTGAAAGGAGAAACAAATAATTTAGGTTGTTTAGGCTTAGTTTAGAGTGCTTCTGGTGGTGGGGTTTGAACAGGGATCCCCTCTGCAGAGATAGATTAGGTATTTGTTAATGTAGAAACATGATAAAAGAATTTATGAAAATCATTTTTCGTTGGATCTGATATGTTTGATGGCTGACTTCTCTTATAAGTGATCAATGTATGACTCCATAGAAGGTTGTTTTGCTACATCCTTTTGTTGTTTACTGTCCATTATTTCCATTCAATCTTGTAAGTCACAATTCACATCCAATTTATTATCGAAATTCATTTGCTAAAATACTAATATTTTGACTTAAAACAGAATGTTGCATATGACCAATCAAGTGCTCCAAATGACTGCAAGGTCTCAGGTTGGCTGCAGGGGCATAATACAGAGTGTGCAATAGATACTGAAAAGATGGTTCTTCTAACAGAATTTGCATATGACCCTGAGAAGAGCAATGTCCAAACATACGATATTCTTGATTCAGCAGTCTCTGTTGTTGTTGACACAGTGAGGCTTGGTTTTGCCTCAAATCATGGGAACCCATCACACACTTGTATATATCGGTTGAGGGTTCATGGTTATGAGCCTAACTCAGTTTTCATGATGGCAAATGATGTCTTGATTCATTTTAGTGTTGGGTTGGATCTGGGTGAATTTCCTTGTAATTTTCAAATTTGTATATGATTAGATCAAGTGATTCATGGACTCCAGCACTTACCAGATGGATTCATAAATGGTCCTTATTAGAGTGTTCCACTTCGTATTGTTGATTCAACCAGATCTATATTTACTTTATGATTTCTAATTTAGGCAGATTGTAGGTTTTGTGGCGTAGGTAGAGCAAATTTGGTCCTTTTGCAGACTGGATTGCTGATCTTGAATGTATCTAATGTCAATTGTCTTTGCAGTACCAAGCATAGTTTCAAATTGTGGATCACAACAGTTGCTGTTTCAATATTGTGGTTATAATGCTATTTGCAATTGCAAAAATCCGCAATTGTAGTGTGATTATAAAGCACATGTATTGGAGTCTGTTGCGATCACAATAGTCCCAATTAAGAGTTCTATTACAATTATAATTAAAATATTTAGATTTTATATTAATTCTTCAATTGAATTCATAATTTCTCTTCCTAAAAGCCTCACATTGAATGTTATAGTGCATTTAGATAAAAAAAAAATTAAACTCAAAAGTTAAGTACATAGCTAAAAGAAGAACAAGATAAAGAACTGGGAGTAAGAAAAGGGGAAAAAAATCGTAGAGGTTGTTATTAACAAAAAATTATATAGAAAGTATAATTTTTTATGAAGTAATAGATGAATATATATGATTGATCATTAATCTGTAAAATGGTGAAAATATGACTTTTTGAAAAGTTTTATTTTTAATAAAATGACTAGAGTTGCTTATTTATCTCCCCCTGGGTAAGAATTTTTTATAAGAATTTTTAATTTTCATGATCAATCAAACAATTAAGTATTTTCTATCAAGTTGACAAAAGTTGACAAAGGAATTTACTTCCTGAACAATTCAACTTTCTGCATCAACTTGCTCATATGCCAACCAAACTACCCCTTAGAATCTTGCTTTGTATATTCCTTTCCAAAAGTTCTAATGCTTGATCTCCAATCCTAAAGTTTTCACAAGCCTTTTTAATCTACAAAATTCGTGGATGACAACTTCAATCGTTTCCATCTTTATTTTTAGAAATTTTCATTCTGAACAAGTGATAAAAAAATTGAAAATTAATGAAACCATAAGAAAGCATAATTTAAGAGTTACAATAATAACATACATTTTTATTACATTATGTGTGGACCGATAAAAAAAAATTCACAATCATAAAGTTTCTAATTCATATTTTAATTTCTACAATATCCGTAATTGCAGAAAGTAAAACATGATCTCAATCGTTGTTAAAATTGTAATTTAAAATAATGATATCAAATATTATCAATGGTATTAAAAGATGAATTATGTGATGTATCTTGAATCTCTTAGCCAAAAGATAAACAAGAATCCATTGTGAAAATTTACCTGGATTCAAAGTAAAGGAAGATGAGCACGGTGATACTTTTGATTTATCATTGCAACATCTTCCCCAAACTTCCGAAGGAGAGCATGAGAATTGAGAAATTTTACGTTGTCCCGCATTCTCAGTTGAATTGGCTGATGTTTTAACAGAAAAAGTAGTACTTATAAAATCGTAATTCAAGTATGAAAACGGGATAGATTATTTTTTTACACAATTTCCTGAGAAATTTACGATTTTTTTTTTTTTGTGGTACAGATATGGAACATGTAATTTTAGAAGCTAGTCAAAACGCAATTTTCAGCAATTATGATCACAACCAATGTAAAAATTGGACCAAATAACAAATTGAAAAGATTATTGAATCATGGTTTGATTGGTTTAATCAGTTAAATTAATAATTAAATAAGATAATGTCATAATTAATAAATTAAATATATTAAATTAAATTATATAAAAATAATTAATATATAATATAATTTATAAATTTAAGTTTATAATATATAAAAACTCATAAATATAACAAATGAGAATTATTATAAATTCTATAAAAAAATAATAATTAATAAAATATTATTTAAATTCTATAAAAAATTAATAATTAATAAAATATTATAGTTGTGGACCATTTATTTAGCATATCTTTCAAAATCTTATTTTACAATAAAAAATACAAAAGGAACAACCCCATTTAAAGATAAATTGTAAAAAAAAGGAAATAAAAAAATAAGTTAGCTAATTTTTAAAAACTAATTCCGGTTAACTATTTTTTATCAGTTCAATCCAATTTTAATTGGTTCAATCTGATTTGATTACGAAAACGGTTTTATAATTGAGTTAAATCATGATACGATTCTTAGTCCAGTTCAATTTGGGAAATATTAATCATAACAAAATTGTGTTATTTTCAAAGAATTATGTTATAACAATACAAAACAATAATCACTCCATTTGATTAAATTGACTACATGAATCATTTGATGGCTTGCACTATTAGGTCACAATTTTTGTAAAATCATTTGTTGACGGTGAAAATCGGTCAACGGGTAAAGTCCAATATACCTCCAAACTGAAAGTTGCAAATGTGTATATGGGCAAGGAAGAGATAGAAGAAAAGGGAGAATAATAAATACCAGAAGCTTTTTAACTTGATTGGGCTAAAGTCAATGTGACCCTTACATCCACGGTAGTTATATTTTCTTTTGTGTGACGGTTTCTTTATGTATTGCAACAGAGTAACAGTACAGGAGTTCTTTCATTATTTCGGCAGAATTTCTGCATGTATTTTTTTTTATATATGTTACAATGATCTCTCCCCCTATTTATAGAGGCAAGGGGATTACAAGTGTAATTTGACAAATTATAAAACTATTTTTCCTGCCGTTACAGGTAATAAATGCTTGACGGACAACAAATGTTTGGCAATTCACTATCGATTTTTGGAGGCTAATGTGTCAGTCTTGGAGACTGACTTGTCGGTTGGGAGAATGTGTCTTTAACTGCTGACTAGACCTAGACATTCCATACCTAATGCTTGGGGTAGTTTGTTTGTGTTGACGTTGGATTTTGGCTCTGATCCAAACTCCGGTCAGCAGGGGATTCTTTCGGAATCTCAAGCTATTAACTGATTCTTAGATAGGAAATCAACAGAATAAGCAAGAAAGGAGGGAAGAGCAACAGGGAAACACAAGATTTTTAACGTGATTCGATCAAATCCTCGCAGTACCAAACCCTGCATTCATGATAGTGTATTGATTTGGGAATATTTTTATAGAGTTTTAGCTTACAAGCCTTCTCTTTAATGTTTATCTCCTTCCTGTAATTATAGAGGAGAGAAGGTTATAATTGTAATTGTACATATAGTAAATCTATTACATCAGTATTTAATGTACAAGACTTGAACAGATATACTAAATCTTGAAATTCGGCTACTGCAGATTGCCTCTTGCAGGGGGCCTCATGTGTCTACTGGCAGAATCATGAATTGATCTTCTGTCTAGCAAGCTTTCAAGTCGCTGGTCGCACATCGCTAGCCAGATCCTTTGGTCTGGGGAAGTGCCAGTCTTCAAGACGGCAACGTCGAGCCGAATCTATCAAGAACGAGCTCAAGCTGAGGATGTCGCTCTGCGTGGTGAGCTGAAGACGTAGCGATTTGAGTACTTCTCGAGCTGAACCTTTGCCACGTTCGGGTTGCTCACTGGTCCATCAAAGACGATCCAAATTTTATGCATAACATAAGCCCCCTAACTCTTAGCTCGCTTTGCGAGCTGGGAGTTGAGACTTTTCGGCATTCGTTCAGTCAAAGTCTTCCCGAGACTATTATTTTATTTGCTCTAGTGCTTCCAATTGCACATGTCCGATGATTGTTGGGGAATCAACCTCAACCCTTTTTGAGGTAATAAATGATAGTGGTTGGGGGGATTGATCTAGATCCTTTGGTGGAGCTGAACTTGGCTCTATTCAAGGGAGGGGAAACCCGTTTTGCCTCTGCACTGAGCAAAACATGAAGATTCCAGAGGAACCACCATTATTTCTGGCATTTTGGATCTCCACTGAGGCGTGTATGGCCTACTGCATAGAGAACTCAAAAGATTTGGCTTCTCCAATAACATGGAAAGATCTCATGCGGATCTCGAATTACGTCCTCTCGATGTTGTCGTGAGGCAATTGTTTGATCGGCCAAGTTCCTGGCATTTCCTAATTTGCTTCCTTCACAAATCAGATGAGAAGTTGGAGGCCAGAAAAATAAAGAGCAGTTATGTTGCCACCAGGGAAGCATTGGAAGAAAAAAGTTGAGAACCTCGATGGGCTCACGAGCTCTAATAAGCTAGGGTGCGTCCCTTTGTGGTCAGCCTTTCTTCTTGGAAGAAAATTAGTTATAGCCTTTTCCTTTGTATTTTGGCTTTCTGATGTAGTTTTACCTCATTGAGGCTTTTTAATAAATAAGATGTCCTTTTGCAATCTCTATGTGTTGTTCTCGTTTCACGTATGAGCATTATTTAAACAATCCGTGTGAATTGTGCATAATCAGAAAATTATGTGAGAGCTGTGAACACTTGGTCACAAGTGAACTGCGAATTGGAGCGATCTCGTACTTAGGCTGATCTTGTGGCCAATTAAGCAGATAATTTCGCATGAGAGTTACGAAATAAGAGTGAGTGATCTCATGCTCAGGCCGATCTCGTAGCCAATTAAGAGATAAGTTTGCATGAGAGCTACAAAATAAGAGTGAGCGATCTGGTGCTCGGGCCAATCTCATGGCCAATTAAGTAAATAAGTTCGCATGAGAGCTGTGAAATAAGAGCAAGCGATCTCATGCTTGGGCTGATCTCATTGCCAATTGTTATATGCAAAAATGGCCTCGAGAGCTCGTAGCCCTGAGCATGTCAAAGGCACTCAGCGGGCTTCGCTTTGCCCATCAGAAAGTGGCACAGTGAAGCAGTGCCGACACCATCCCTTGAAATGACCCTCGCCTCGCAAGGTAGCGACACAGCGAGAAGATCACAAGACCTGTTCGTCAAGCAGCCAATCACCCTACTTGAGCCCACTATCTCGCTATAGCAGTACCAAGCTCGCTGCAGCAAATCCCCATGAAGCCCCTGAGCCAAGAATCCCCCCTTGGGATGCCTAGCACCTTACTTAGCACATCTGTACTAAGCAACAGATGCAAATAGACACAAGTCTACAACCGACCAAGGGGGCCCATCCCGCAGCCTACATTTTGCAGTAGTCGGATTGTAGCCTTTTATTGTCTTTTCTATTTATATTTTGATGTAACACAACTGTAGCTTGTAATTAATGCATGTAACTCCTCCTTCCTCTATAAATAGGATTGC
>JANHAO010020537.1:0-12816 GCA_026873985.1 Saraca asoca | reverse complement strand
GTGGATCATTAAAAATTAAATTGATTTTAATTTTTCATATTTTATTTTAAAATATTTGGCAAATTGTTCAAAGAGAACAGATATTAGTTTTTTACCCTTTGGCATGATTTTAACCCCTTTATTTGCAAAAGCAAAAATCAATCTTTCAAATGAATCTCGGGTGTCTAGGCCAAATGCCTTAACTTTGATAACTACATCACATTTTCATAAAATAGGTTTTATGCAAGATACTTCTGGAAAATGGATTCCCAAAACACCACGACCTACCCAACCTACTGCCCAAACCTCCACACAGGAACCAATCAATACTGAAGTTGAAGCCAGACTAACTGCACTAATTGAAAGAATGCACAAACACATGTCTGAGTAGACTAAAGCTATTATTGACAGTCAGGATACATGGTTCTCTGTGATAGAAGAAAGGTTAAATGGTCTAGAAGACAAAGTTATAAAATTTGAGAAAGAAATGAATAAGAGACACAATAATTTGAATGATCAAGTGGAAGAGGTGAGAATGCATCTTTAATAGCAAGATAAAGATGCTGAAATGGATAAGCTTGCTGAGAACCCTCCAGAGCAGTCTATTTTACTGTATTTGAAATTTAATTAGTTTGTGTCAGTTGATGTTTTCGCTGTTGATCAAATTTCTAGATAATCTGATAATGTTTGATAAATTTTTAATGTTTGGATATTCTGTTAATATCTGTTAATATTTTTATGTCTAGATATTGTGTTAATGTTTAATGTCTGAATATTCTGATATTGTGTTAATGTTTGATCATTCTGTTGATGAATGATGAATGACTTAATGCTGGATATCATATTATCTTATGGAATTAGTACTGTTTTGATATTTTTTTATATTGAGTATCAGATGTAATGATTTCATTATTCTCTTTATGTTTTGGTACCTCATGTTACTTTTTGATGTGCCAAAAAGGGGAGAAATATGAAAATTTAAATTTGTTAAAATACTCAATTATTCAGGGGGAGAAATATAAACTCTGAGAAATATAATTTTTTTAAAAGATATGATCTGTTAAATTTTCATAAATTTCAAATTTTATTCAAAATCATATATGTTAAATATTTTTTATGTTAGATTATGTTTCAAAACTTGTTTTTGATTTTATATAAATCTAAAATTATTTGTCAACATCAAAAAGGGAGAGATTGTTAGTCTTGGAGTGAAAATTGTGAATTTTGAAAAATTGTTTGATCAAAACACTCTAAACTATACGTTAATTTTAATGTTAAAAAATAAATTTTAGAAAAATAAATTTTAAACATTTATATTTGTTTCATACATTTGCTATAAGTTGCTACTAATTTTTATTTGATTTCAGGTTATATGAAGATAAACAAGACTTAGATACAAATAAAAGAAGATTATTTTCTTTTGTTATTTCTAGGATTATGTTGTAAATGAACTCATATAGATAGTGATCCACATCTTTTTAAATCAAGAAAAGAGAGAAGAAGAGAAAAATATTTCAAAAGGAAATCACGTTTTTTTAAAACAGATTTTTATGCATTAAATCGAAGTCACATCGATTTATATAAGAATTTCTTCAAACATAAATCAAAGCTACTTTGATGTATTTAGAAAATTTTGAAAGCACAAATTGAAGTCACATCGATTTATACAGTTCAAACTGACTTATCGAAACATTTGATTTTTTACTACTTCAATGCATACATCGATGTACAGTTGAAAAGTAATACAATTTACATCGAAGTAACACCGATGTATTAGTTAAATGACAGACCCAAATCGAAATAACATCGATATATCGATGAATGAACAGTTTTTTTGTTACAAAATGCTTAAGGCAGTTATAACCACATAACTACCATCTAACTGCTCTATTTATATAAACGTTTTTATTTATGAAATTAAACACAATTTTATCACAGAATGATTATCACAAATTACATACATTTGAGAAACATTTTTCTCTTAGAGCTAAAAGATTTCTCTATAGAACTCTCTTCTTCATCTTCTCTTTTCTCTGAAGTTTCTCTGCAAATTTTTTCATAAAGTCATTGGATCAATCTCTCTATTCAAGCTTATCATTAGTCTGTTTAAGATTTACATCTTAAACAATGTGGTATTGTATTTCTTACACTCTTAATCTCTATTTTTATTTTAAGATTTCTAAGGATTTAGAAATCTTGCATAGGTTAGCAAGTACCTGTAAATCTTATGTATTTCTTTTAGGTTTAGAAGAGCCTGTGTCCAATTCTTCGAAGTTAGCAAGAAGCCTATTAATTCTTGTGGTTTATTGTAAACTAGCAATTCAAGAGCCTAGTAATCCTGATATTTTTCTAATCAATTGAAGAGGTCTTTCGGTTGATGAAAGATTAAGTGGAGTAGACTTGAATTACGGTTTCAATTCAAGTTGAACCACTTTAAAAATCTGTGTTTCAATTGTTATTTTAATTTCAATTTACTGTTATTTGTATTAATCTTTAATTTCTGCTAAATTGAATCTTCAATCACATTGTTTATCATCAAAATATAACTGAGTTAAGAAACAAATAAAGATTGTATAAAAGTCTCCAGCGAGATAAGGGAAAGATCCAAATCCATCTTTAATTCCGCATTTTAATTTTTGCCCACCACTCAATTAATTTCCTTATTGTTTGAAGGACCTGACAGGGGTAGTTAGCAGAATCTAGAAGCTATGTTATTAGTGCTTAGCAAAACAACTAGAAGAAGATCAAGAAAGTAATCATGGGTTGTTGGTTACAGACTTCTAGGTGTTGTTTCTACCAAGGATTTGGTGTTATATTTCAAGGTTTGTGGATGTTTACATTCAAGGGGAGTTACTTACATGGTACATTTGTTGCAAGCCATTTATGAATATGGAAGCCTATCAAGTGTTTCTTTATAATTTTGCTTTATTATGCTTTATTTTTTAGGGTTCAAGTTACAAGCTGAAAGCTTTGTAAGCTTCAGCTTATGGGGAGTGTTATAAGTAATTAGATTAAAGGTTACAATAGTTTTTATATGTCTTATAGTCTTTATATAAGGAGATAAGTAGGGTTGAGTCATTTACATTAAGCCGCCTTATTTAATTCTATAATGCTCTTTCCTTTTTGTCTGTCATCTTTCCATTTCATAAACCTTAATTAGTTTCTCGATATTTTCTTACTGATTTTTTGGAAATAGAAAAATGCTTTTAGTAAAAAGCAAATATTTTACAAAACCCAATTTGGAAAAAGCAAGTAAAAAGAGCATGAAAATAAAAGAGTAAGGTAGAGAAAATACAACTAAATTCTAAAGTTTCAATGGTCCAAAAGGAATGCCTTTTAGGTCTACTTTTCTCTTTCAAGGTCAATTAAGCACTTGAAGGTCATTTATGAGAAATTTCTTTATATTCCTTTTACAACTATAGCCACTTGAACTTTTTTTAGGACTCAAGAAATCCTATCACACAATCCGAGGATTTTCTAGCCTTACACCAAGGCAAGTGTTTCCCTTGCTCAATCCTAAGCTAGTGAATGACAAATACATTCAAAGATAAAAGAAATTTCTTTTTGAACTCTCATTCAAAGTAGATATGCATATGAAGATCTTTTGCCCTCAAGAATAGAATAAGAAGAATAGAAGAGAAGCTTTATTGTCATGCTTCAATTCTTGACACATGATTGGCACTAAAGGATGGCTTCCTACCAATCTGAACCATGTAGTAAGACTCTAGATGCTACACATTTTCCTATGTATGAAGTGACTTAACAACTAAAAATTATTCAAGATAAGATGGAGAAGTGAATGGGAAACATTGACACATTTAATAAAATGCTTATTTATATTTCTAACAAAAATCTAGTAGAGTCTTCTCTATTTTCTAAAACCTGGGCCATTAACTAATACAACAACTTAGGGTCATACGCCTTACTCAAGACCTGTATAAATAATCAGAATGTATCACAAATCCTAGACACATCAATATACACAAACTACTGGGCAAACAATTCTATATGCATATGGAAGAACCTGACCTAACCAACTACCGAAATATCTCCAACTAAAAGTCACCATACTTCACAAAAGTAGCCTACTCAGTCAAGAAGCAAGCTCAAATCCATGTAGATGATGAGGAATAGTAGGGGTAGCCTCAGACTTTGAAAAATAATTTTAAAAAATGGACTGAGTTTCTTAGAAACCCAATGAATGAATAATTCACTGGGAATCGATGGTTAATCATATTTATATTTAAATGAAAGTCAACATAAACATATATATGTAATCATTTATGAAACATTTTGCAAAATTGAGAATTTTAGTCTCAAACCATTAAACTTAAGATCCATGACTCATCAAATGTAAGGATACCTTTCAAAACATTGAAAAAGTTGAATTCCATAGATATAGCAAACACCAAATTTAATATAATGTGGGAATTAAAACTAAACATGAATAGGTTTCCCACACTTTAATGTTTTCCTAAACATATAAGATGAGAAATAGGACAAGTGATTTTAAATATACCCACCAAGATGGAAAAATAGATAAAATATTTCATGCCTTATAAATATATATATATATATATCATGAAAATACAATATCTCTGAGATATATGTACTTAGGATCTAATGGTGAACTCCTACAAGTAACCTTATCTAATAGTATTCAGACATCATCATACTCCTTATTCCTCCACCAGTTTCATTTCTCAATTCAATTCTATTTACAAGTGCACTTAGAGGTTATTGATAGTCGATTTTGTTAATTAGTTAACGAAGGATTCTGAGAACCAAACTGCCATTAAGAGTGAAAGGGGGTGCAAAAAGATGGCAAGAGATTCAAAGGAAGAGCAGAGAAAACACGAAAAGTTTTATCATGGTTCAACTAAAGTCAAGATGACCCTTATGTCCACGGTAATGTTATTGGCTTTGAGCAGTTGTTTTGTTACACATAGCAATATTACATACGTCTATGGCTATTTTGACAGAGTTTCTGCATATATCTCACTATCCCTATCCAATGGCTCTCCCTCCCTATTTATAGAAGCTGGGAGGATTACAAGTTGTAATTTATCATTGTAAAACTATGATTACATCTGTACTGAGCATTAAATGCTAGACATCAAGCAATAAATACAAGGCAAATCATTGTTGGACTTTGGAGGCTGATTTGCAAGTTGGTAGAGTATTCAAACTATCTGTCAGATATTAGTTGTTCCCAATCATGTCGAGAAGAGCTCACTGTAGTCGAGCTCGCACTATGTAGGGTGTGGTTTGCTATCTGGCCTCAGTGACCTTGCTGAGTTGGGCCTTGCCTCCTCACCTCCTGACCCGATTCTTTGGGCCTTTGTAGGTCCATTCCACTTGGTTCAAAAATACCCATAATATCAACCCCCTAACTCACAGTTCACTCTGTGAGCTAGGAATTAGTTATGAATTCTTCAGGTAAGGGTCTTCTATCCACGGCTTTCAATATTGCCAAGTTTCCCATCCATAACACTATTTTAGTCAAAGCCTCTACTTATAACCTTCTGAATGGTGATGTCAAGGCTCAGTCTTCCACTGCACATGCTTTACAGTTGTAGGCGAGGTGACTCAATTTTTCTTTTAGGCCATTCAATTGAGAACATCTAGACATCTTTTGGATTCTTTAGAAAGGTCGGATCAGTCTATATAAGATGTGGGAAATTTTCTTCTTCCACTGAATAGCTTGGTGAGTGTCCCTGATAAGCCTTTTATTGAGGACATAAAGCATGTTCAATCTATTATGAGAGCTTTTCTTTGAGGATCTTGGGAAGTTTTGTTATGGGAAGCTTCCAAGGGCGATTCCTTTTTGAGGATCCTGGGAAGTTTTGTTATCTTCCTCTGTCACCTCTTCATGATTAAGGTAGCTTTTTACCTATGCTCTCTTGTCTCCTTGCATGGCCAAACATTCTGATCAGTTCCCCCAAGTATCCGGGAGCTATAGAGTTAAGGGATGAGCTCTTAATTTTAAAGGAAGATAAGAAAAAGGAGCTAGAACTACGTAGTTTGTTCTTCTACCATAACTCCTGGAAGGATAGTTCCTTTACTTATTGTAGTCATAGGTTTATCTCAGTCTTCGTACTCAGAATTTCCTTGTACAAACTCACCTCGTTGAAAGAGGTTTTATAATGAATATTGTCCCTTTTCTTGATGTTTCGAGTGTGCAACTGGTTGTCATGTATTACAAAAAATTATATCTAAGCGATTTTTATGGACTGGTTTCTATTTGTTGTGCTTAATCAAATATCAAATTTAATATTCAATGGATAAAATCCATCATATCTGGTTGCAAACTTAAGCATTAAAATGATCTAGTCAGTAGCAAATTTTTAGCTCATAAGAAAGTTGTGAGTAATCAATTTAATAGTGCATACTGCGCATTAGTTAAAGCAGGTTTGTAAGTTATAAACTTCAGCTAAAGGTGAGGTAGGCTCGTGAGGCTTAGCATACTGCACCAGGTGTACCTGAGATGAAGATCGAGGTGAGTTCATGAGGCTTAGCATATTATGCCAGGTGCCCGAGCTGAAGTCAAATGAGCTCATGACGCTTAGTACATTCACACCAAGTGTGCTCGAGCTGGAGGTGAGGCGATTTACTGCACCTACGGGCTTAGCGTATCTCACCAGGTGTGCTCGAGATGGAAATCGAGGTGAGCTCGTGAGGCTTAGTGCATTCGCACCAAGTGTGCCCAAACTGAGGTCGAATGAGCTCGTAAGGCTTAGTGCATTCGCACCAGGTGTGCTCGAGTTAGAGATAAGGTGATTAGGTGTGCTTACGGGCTTAGAACATCGCCCCAGGTGTGCCTGTGCTGAAGATGTGGTGATTAGATGCTCCTAGCTTAGCGCATCGCACCAGGTGTGCCCAAGATGGAGATCGAGGTGAGCTTATGAGGCTTAATACATTCACACCAGGTGTGCCCAAGTTGGAGATGAGGTAATTAGGTGTGTTTGTGGGCTTTGCGCATCGCACCAAGTGTGCCTGAGATGGAGATCGAGATGAGCTCGTGAGGCTTAGTGCATTTGCACCAGGTATGCTCGAGCTGAGGTCAAATGAGCTCATGAGACTTAGTGCATTCACACCAGGTGTGCCTAAGCTGGGGATGAGATAAGAGCTACAAATCAATTCGCTTATTCATAATTTTATGATCTAACTAGTTTCTTGACATGTTTGTTTCATAAGTGTCATTTCAATTTTTGTGGATGGCACAATGATTACTATCTCCAGCAGTCATGTCTTGGTTTTAAATGCCAATGTGCACTGGTCCATTAGATCATGGGTTGTCTAGAGAGTTTTGAGATTTGACGGTTGGTATGTTCACAATAAAAAATCAGGGAGACATTTCCCCCTTTTTTTCATCTGTCATTTGAAACTTATCAATTTCAGACATTTCCTCTCCATCCCTCTACAGGATTTGCAATCGTTCACTTCTCTCTACCCACTCTGGCCTTATTTTGATTTCTTCAATTCCACCGGGCCTAGTTTGGGTTACCGAGCACCTCTTTCGTCTGCATTTCAGACTTCCTTTTTTACTAACAAGGTAAATTTCTATCCTTGGCCTTGTGTTTCTACATTTCAATTTTGAGTCCCTCATGGGTGTGTCTATTATTGATGGAAAACTAGAATGCATGCCGTATTTTATCTATCTGTTAGTAGGTGTTAGGGCATTTGGTGGTGGTGGAATTTTCAACTGGTTATTTGGGTTTCCTAGCTTTATAGCCAAAGCCTCATTCATGTCCTTGAGTTTAAGTGTCTTGGGGTGGCAACCACATTTCTTTAGGTCAAACTACTTTTAGGCTAGTGATCGATCTATGCTCAATGGCCTGATTGTTTTCTTTTTCTTTCTTTTTTGTGTAGATGTCTCAGCCCCATAGACATTATCGCCACCTAATAAGCAGTAAGGATATCGAGTCTGAAGGGAGTGAGAGGATGCTTCATGTGGCCGAGGGTGTGACCTCATAGAGTGGTGAGGTTGCTAGTAGGTTTGTAGCTCATCCTAGGCCAGAGGGGGTCAAAGCTGGTTCTCCCTTCAAGTGTTATCCTTCTAGTGTCAAATTTAAAGAATTGGGGGAGATCAATGAAGTGTATTTTTTCCTGAAGGGTTGCCATGTTATGGCGCCATCTAGTAGCAACCACGCTACTCATCCTCCCACTAAGTTTACCGCCATAAGCATTCATCATCTTAATGCAGGTCTTAGGTTCTCGGTCCCCTCATATATAGTTAATTTTCTGAATGAGTTGAAGCTTGCCCCGGCTTAGTTGACTCCCAGTGCATACTCCAAATTGACTTCTTTAGCACTGGTCCACCTTGAAAATGGTCTCCCTCCTCCCAATGCTAAGGTCCTTTGTTATCTTTACAGTATCAAGATCACTAGACGGTGGGAAAGGGTTTATTATCTTTCACCTCACCCTTCCAAGTATAAGAGGGTGTTGCCTCGTGGGGATGCCAAAGGGAAATCTAACATAGGTCCTTATAGGACCTGATAGTTTTATGTTTTCTGCCTATCCTTAGTCGCTTCCAAAACTTCTCATTTATTTCGAGTCCGGATGAGTGATCTAAAAGAGTTTAGGCATTTGCTGTCTTTTATTTTGCTTTGAATCTAACCTTTGTTATGTCCTTTGCAGATGGAGCAAGAAAAGAGAGGCCAAAGTTGAGCACGGGGGAAATCGAGGTGCTAGAGAAGTTTTTCGTCTACGATGACTTGCGAAACAACTTAAAGTTTAATGAGGAGCTCTTGCGAGCTCATGGACTTTCTCCTGCTCTTAGTGTCGAGCTTCTCCACCTCTCGTGGGACATTAGAGTTCATGGGACAAAGGAAGTCTCCCCTGCCGATTTCAGTGAACAAAGTGACATGAGGAGTGTCAACTTAGTCCTACCTCCCACGAGGCTGAGGCAAGCTGCTGCTCCAGTCTCTATCCATGTTGAACATCTTTCCTCCTTTATAGCTAGTCCAATCCTTGCTTGGACTAATCAAGCTTTTTCCTCTGCTACTATCCTAACTCCAGTTCAGGCCAGCGACCCCTTCACCTTGATGATTGCAAAATAGACCCTGCTTGTCTCGACCCCTATTTCTTAATTGAGATTGAATGAGGTTGAAAGAATGAGGCTGAGGTCTTTGGGTCGTTAAGAGAAAGCTCTAACAAGGCCTCTTTCTAAAAGGCAAAGAGCTAATAGGGGATGAGAGGTCATTGTTGGTCCGACGGTAAAGGCCGAGGATGCTCCAAAATTTTAGATCAGGGGTTTGGGACCCAAGACTTTAGCACTTTATGATGTTGTTAACAAAAATGTAAGCTAGACCTTAGGGGCTCAGACAGAATCCCTGGATGATAGGATTTGAGGGAGCTCTCTAGCAAAGATATTAACCAATCACTATCTGATGGTCGGTATCATTCCTTTCTCATTTCCCTTTATCATTTGCTTATGTTCTGACTTCTTGTTGCTATTTTCAGGGGGCGTTGGAGGTAGTAAAACTAAGAAATGAGAGCTTAATCTGGGAGGTGGAGTGAGACTAGCTCAAGGCCAACCTAGCATCCAATGGCCAAAAAGGCAACCAAACCAAAGAAAAAGTTAGAGAAGCAAACAGCTAATTTGGCTTCAAGGCTGCGCAGGGCTCATGACGAGCTTCAGCAGAGGAAGGAAGACATAGCAGTGCTGGCATGCAGGTTGATAGCTTCCAAAAGCAATCTAAAGCCGCTTAAGAAAGGGTAGCTTATGTTGAAGATAAGGCACTACAAGCTAAGGTAAGGGCCGCATGGGCTGAGGAAGATATCATCAAGGTGAGAGAGGAAACTTCTATCTTGATTGATCAAGCTAGGGAAGCTGCCATTTTTGAGACCATCGATGGCTTTATGTACACTCTTTGGCAAAAATACCCTAACTTTGACTTTTCGTTCTTTGGCGAGGAGATTGAAGCAATTATCTAGGGCTTTGTTGAGGGTGTGAAGGCAACCTCTCCTCCAGATGCTGAGACTGTAAATGATCTTCCCATTCAGAGTGCAGAGTAGGTTGAAGGTGCTCTAGCAACGCAGGAAGCAGCAAAGGAGAGGCCTAGAGATCAAGTAGTAGAAGATCTGCCTCTGGTTGTATTGGTTTCCTCCACTCCATAAGATTTCTCTAGTCCTCCAACTCCGTCCCCTTCAGCACCTCTGTAATTTTATCTTGCATTTTGACAATTTGATTCGATACTTTGTATAATTGGGAATCTTTATTTTGAATTTTGTGATCTATCGAACATTTTTTCATCTCATTAAATGATTCGCTGGTGAGCTGCATGGATCCGAATGGGTGATGTTAAGTTGTGGCGTGTGAGGTTCTGGAACTTTCACCTTGTGAGACCGCTAGTCGAGCTACTCGTGTAGAGCATAGTTTTTCTTTAAATAACATTGACCATAGACGAAATACATTAAGGAGCATGTGGAACATTACATAAAAAGACAAAGGAATTCTTGGATCATTATTTAATTCAAATCTATTAAAGAATATTACAAATTTATAGGGCTAAATTTACCCTTATTGATAGTATGGCCATAGATGTTTGGCATTTCATGCTCGAAGGAACTCAACTCATTCAACGTTAGCCAGACAATATCCCTTACTTTGCAATTTCTCTTTTATTATAAAGGGTCCTTCCCAGTTGGGACCCAATGTTCCTTTACTGGGATTACGACCTCCTGGCAAAAAGAGGCACAGAATGAGATCACCTATTTTGAAGCTCCAAGCTTGGACCCTTTGGTTAAAATGCCTCGCAACCCACTGTTGGTAGGTCACGATCTTGAGATGAGCAATATCTCTTATTTCTTCGACAAGATCGAGGCTCACAGCGAGCAACCGATTATTCTCCTTTGGATTAAAAGTAGCTCTCTGGTGTGAAGTTACTTTAAACTCCACCAGTATCATGGCTTTAGTTCTGTAGACCATTGAGAAAGGGGTTTTTCCTGTGGTGCTACAACCCATGGTTCGATAAGCCCATAGCACCATCAGTAACTCATCTACCCATGCCCTTTTTTTGGCTTCCAATTTTTTCTTTAGAATCTGCTTAATGATTTTGTTTACTACCTCAACCTGTCCGTTGGTCTGAGGGTGGTCTACTGATGAAAAACTTTTCAAAATCCTAAGGTTATTGAAAAACTTGATGAACTACTCGCTAGAAAGCTAAGTTCCATTGTTGGTCACAATCTGTTGAGGGATGTCGAACTGACAAATAATGTTATTCCAAATGAATTTCTCAATTTGAGAAGAAAAAATCTGGGCCAGTTCCTTTGCTTATGCCCATTTGGTAAAATAATCTATAGTTGCCACTGCATATTTGCAGTTTTTGTGACCTGTAGGGAGGGGTCCTATCAAGTCGATCCCCCATATTGCGAAGGGCCAAGGGCTAACCATTTGTTAGAGGTAGGCTGGAGGAGCTTGGGGAATTTTGGCAAATCTTTGACATTTGTCACACCGCTTAATGAGGTCGATTGCATCCCATTTCATGGTCAGCCAAAAGAAACCTTGCTAGAGAACCTTTTGGGCTAGTGACAACCCCCAGCATGGTTTCCACAACGTCTGACATGAATTTCCTCTAGGATGAGGTCGCAGTTGGGACCATTAATGCATTTGAGAAGTGGACCTGAGAAGCCCCTTCTATAAAGCATATCATCGATGATGTAGTACCTGGAGGCTTAGGACCGCATGTGGTGTGCTTCTATTGTGTCTTCTAAGAGTTCACCATCCCGTAAGTATTTCAAAATAGGACTCATCCATGAGCCATGTGCCACAATAGTTGTCATTATAGCATCCTTTTGCTTGATGCTCAGAGATGGAAGAGTCCCTACTGGCATTGTGCCTGAAAAGTCTGGGTCCCTTGCTGTGGCCAAGTAAGCTAGTGCATCTACGTGTGTGTTTCAAGCTCAAAGGATCTAGCTATTTTTTTTTTTAAATTTGTTCACCAATAGTCTGTCTGCCTCTTCCTTGAGGGTGTCGGAGCGCTCAATAGTGAGTGGCCTTCTTTTCTGACGAACTGACTAGTGGTGGGATCGATGTTCAGCTTGTGTGACATAATCTTGGGGTCAATTCCCACCATGTCCTTGTGGTTCCAAGCGAAGACATCCAAGTTCACTTCGAGAAAGCTAGCCAATTGGACCTTTACATCAGGGGGCAGGTTCTTTCCAAGCCTGAGGCACTTCTCATCATCTGCCTCATCAATCTTGATCTCTTCGAGCTTTTCCATTGGCCCAATCCCCCTGTCCACTCCAGGTTATGTAGGTCAAGTTCGTGATTGATCCTGGCTAAGCTTGGAGCTTAGGGCTCTTCATTGGAAACCATGTCAACTCTCTTGCCCTTTTCCCTGAGCTTGACAGTGTCCTCATAACACCATCGAGCTATATGTTACTCACCTCGCACATATCCAACTCCATTCAAGGTTAGGAATTGCACCGTCAATGTTTTGGTTAACATGACCAGATTTAAATCATTCATCGCTGGCTGCCTTAGCACTATGTTATAGGTCGAAGGCAGTCCATGACTAGAAAGTCAATTAGAATTATAAACTGATGGTCTTTGTCCCCTAGAGTGAAGGGAAGTTTGATCTAGCCCGTGGGTAACATCGCATCACCAGTGAAGCCAAAAAGAGGTTTGAGTGAAGGTTTAAGATCACCTTGGTTCAGTCCTATCTGTTCGAAGCACCTTTTATACATGACATTAACCGAGCTGCTAGTATCCAACTTGATCCTTTACACTTTGGTATTGTTGACTGATAACAAAATATTTTACTCATTTAATTGTCCTCTCACTTAGCATTTTAAGGTCCAAAATGACTTACTTTCAGCTGTGTTATGGTG
>JANHAO010020536.1:0-12817 GCA_026873985.1 Saraca asoca | reverse complement strand
CTAGCCAACTAGACTATCTTTTGTTTTGATGATAAAAATAATTTTGATCATATCATATTATGTTTATGAGCTTTAATTGTTTGTTAAGTATATGTAGGTATCAAAGTTCGTCAAGATTCTACAAGAGATTTACATTAGATTTAGGATTTTATTTTGATTTTCATAGGATTTTTTGTAAGTGAATTTTTCACAATTTAGCTTCAATTATTTTTCTTAAAATGCTTTTTCAAAATGAGGTAGTTTTTAAACTACTTGAAGAAAGCTATAAAAAACTATTTTTTACTTAGTGAATCGATTTACGCATTGATGTTGTAATTGATATGAAAGCTATAAAAAAACTATTTAAGCATTGATGATGTAATCTATGTGAAAGCTATACTATTTTTTACTTCATGAATCGATGTTGTAATTGATGCATGAAATACAAATTTATGTACGCATTAATGCTGTAATCGATGCATGAAGAATAGATTTGAAAAATTGTTTTACCAAAAGTTAGGAAAACTACTTACATCGATGCTGTAATCGATGCGAAGGCTATGAACAATAAACTGTACTTCGATTATCACACAGATGCATTAGTTATAACATCTTGAATTGATGCTATAATCAATACAACAATTGAAAATTAGTTTTTCTGTTACAGACAATTATAGCAGTTATAACAACCCAACTGCCTTTTCTATATAAACAATTATTCACAATTTTTCTTCATCATTCAAGTGTGAAAAGCTATTTTCTCATCTCTCTTACCTCTACATTTTTTATTTGGATTGATTCAAAAATCCTAGAGCTTTCTTGTTGAAGATTCACTTAGTTCTATTTGAGATTTTCATCTCAAATCTAGTTTTGTATTCTTACCTTTATCTCTATTATTTTCTTTTAGATTTCTAGTGTTAGAAATCTAGTTTCTAGGTTTGGAAGAGCCTAATTTAAGTCTTCTAGGTTGGCAAAATTCCTGTTTAAATCTTGTGTGTGTGTTTAGATTTGTAAGAGCCCAATTTAAATCTTCTAGGTTAGTAAGAAGCCTATAGAGTCTTGTTGTAAAACTAGTAGTTCAGGAGCCTAGTTAAATCCTGATGTTTTTCATTAATTGAAGAGGTCTTTCGATTAATGAAAGATTAAATGGAGTAGACTTGAATTGCAGTTTCAATTCCAATTAAACCACTTTAAAAATCAATGTCTCCTGATCTTTACTTTTTCTACATAATTATTTCTAGTTTCTGCAATTTTGACTTCTATAATTTGTAATTTTGGTTTTTGCAATATTAATTACTGCATTATTATTTTTGCTGTATTGTTGATTCATTTTGTCAACTAATTCATCTTAATCTTAAGCTAATCTGCTGTAATATTTATCTTTATAATCTTTCTCTTGAATTTGTCAAAGAAACTAATATAACTGTGCAACTCATTTTAAAAGAATCTAAAAATAGATCCAACAATCTAAAAGGCAAGATCCAATTTTTTGCATTTCAATTTAATTTTTTAATTCTAGGGCCTAATAATATGCTTAGTGTTTATGAAGTCAAATTTCATTAATTCTCAAAATAAATTGGTCAGAAACAACTGGATAAATGTCAACAACAGTTGCCATAAGGTTTAAAATAGAAATTATGCCATGTCCTTGGCCTTCTTCCTTAATGAGCTGTGCCAATAAGCATATAAGAATTCTTACTCCGTAGTTATCCTTCAATGACACTAACTCTACAATTGTCTTTGCATTTAAAGTTGGATTATAATTTTCATACGTGATGTTAGCTCTTTCTAAGCTATAGCTTCCACTAAATTTTGAAATCTGATGAGACATTGATTTGATTATATACACAAGCACTTCAAAAATATTGAGTGGAATCTTGCATAAACCAAATCCCATATATCTTCATTTATGAGCTAACAATTAGACTATTTAGGATCATTATATATTTATGTTGTATGTAATCCTAATTGCCACAATCCTAACAATTCTTGTAACCCTGATCAATGGATTTACATGGTCAAATACATAGTAGGTGATAAGATATACTTGGTCAAATATATTGGATTAATAAATCATATTAAGAAGCCCAAAAAGAATTACATACATATAATATATGCAAATCAAAAGCCATAAGTATTAGATATGAGTCAATGTATATGGATTATATCAAGATATTGCTTCGGATCACAAGTGTACGTCTTCATATAGAATTGCCTTTATTAGATTGTGAAAGATGGGTGGAAGAAATTATCGTAAGTATTTTCTTTTCATTTCAATATAAGTACAAACTAAAATAAATATAATAAACACAAACTAGAAACCATGATATTTAATTGAACTTTTGTACGAGAAATATCAGCCCAATGTCTCCTATGCAGTTATGGATTTCAATTGTGCAAATCTGTATTGGACCATGATACATCAAAATAATGATTAAATATCTAAAATACAACTAAAATAGGCCAATCAGAGCATTAAGACCAAATCACATACTTGTGAACTTCCTACTACTGACATAGCTCAAAGAAGTTAACAGTCGCGAGATGAGCAACCATGGTTAACCAGTTAAGACTAGTTGAAGAAATGGCTGCAACAGAAAGAAGGTTAAAACCAAAATCGATTGATCCATCACATCAGGTTGATCAACTTAAGTATAGAAATTAGTTAAACAAGGACTTAGCAAGCCAATCGCTTAACTAACACATAATAAAAAACGTGACTCAAGCATGCACAAATGATGTGACTGTGGCAATTGCCCAGTGAGAATCTCGCTTATATTATCAATACGTCAAAGGCACATGATTGCATATCATTTATCCAAGAGTATGACAATTGGCACACTCAACATCTATATATACTAACAAGTATCCCTTCTTCAGTACTATGTTCATTACACTTTTTGAAAGTTTGTGAGAATACTAACTTGATTGTTAGAATATGTTTGATGGACCACTTCTGTCATATGTGACTAACCTTACTGTGTGTGTAGATCATCTAACAACCGTTTGCCATCCTGTTGGTCTACCATTCCTAAATGGAGAGTTTCAACTACTAATTTAGTTTAGATGGGAATAAAGTTGCATACAATATATTAAGGTCTAAAAGAAATATCATCTTTTATTAAACAATGAAATCAAAAAGAGGATAAAGTTAGCCTAACCTCAAAAGTGAATTTAAAATAACACTGACAATCTTCTAAATGGACAAGCTTAGTATTTGTCAAACCTTTCTTGTGTGCTCTATATTCTTAGAATTGACTTACATCATTAATGCTTTTTACTAACTCTCCTCCTTGTATTTCAAGCAACTTGAATGTATTCTCTTGGTAATTTACTATAGAAGGCCTTATGCCATTGTTTATGACTTTATCAAGTCTTCATAAATGTACTCTCATGGGACTCAAGAAGCCATTCTTGTAGAAGGTACATGCCATCATTAGTGGCATTATCAATTATTCATATTAGTAAATATGTTAGCTAAGTTATGAGTCTAGATAGGTTAATGAGTCATGGATTTATTGTACTCCTACTTCATAAACATATTTTTCAGTATAAATAAATATGCATGCTTCATTGTTGACCATAGCTTCGCAATTTCTTTTTTCTTAACATGATATCTAGAGTCTTCTAAACGATATATATCTTCTCTTTCCCCAGTCTAATCAAACTATTTTTTCTCTCCCTTCTTCTTCTTCTTCTTTTTCCTTTTAATGCCAAAGTGATGGCAGTTTTTATTTGGTGGTAATTTTTGAATTGTATGTTTGATGGTAAGTATCTAGCATCTAGACACAATGTTTGTAGCAACTGTTAGTCATCAATTTTGGTGAAATTTGGATATGTTTAGAAGAACATGTAGAGGAAATCAGATCTATTCAAAGAGATTTAGAGTGTGTAAGGCAAAAAATAAAAAAATTGGGTTGACCAAACAACAAATTGGTGAATGGTGATCCAAACTAGTAGCGTGTGCATCACATGTGCTTTGTTTTGAGTGGTGTGTGAAGACCATGTGTAGAAGATCTTCATGGCTCAAAGTGGCACGTAAGACACGCTCCAGCAACACGCTTCCTGTTGTAACTTCTCTGGTTTTGTAAACTCTTGCTATCATTTTTCTTTTTTTTTTTTTTTTGCAATTTTCATACTATTTTTTCATAATTTTGGTTGAAAATTTTGTGATGACTAACTCCGCTTCAGATCTAAGTATCAAAAACAAAAATCTAGCCTCTAGGGATAAAGGAAAATTAAAATTTAAAATACTCTTTTCAAATTTGATCCCAACATCTGGTAAAATTACTAATCAAAAGTTGGATATAGAAGGTAGATAGTATCTTACTTGGAGGAGAGTTATTGAATTTTTTTTTTAGGGTATTAAAAGAGGATATCACTTCACTTGAGATCCTCCTACATATGACATAAAAGTTAAATGAATGGTGGAATACTAGCGTTTGTTTAACCTATTGTGTAACAACTTGGCAAGTAAATTTGAGGAAAATATTGTTCATTATAAAATGGTCAAGGATCTATAGACATTCCTTAAGAGGCTTTACTTAAGAAAAGATAATTTACATCAAATATAAAATTTATACATATCTATTTCAACCTGATGGAAAATGTAAAAATATCTCACAAATTTATTCTAATGTTAATTATCTCTTTGAACACTGGAATGCTCTTATTCTTATCACTATGGACATTGAGGTGATGCATACTCAACGAGAACAATTGGGAACTCAATGTTTTCTAATGGCTCTACCCTCTGAACTTAAGACTGCCCGTCTATAAATTCTGACCAGTTCTGAACCACTCACATAAGTAAATGCTTTCTATCATATTTTTTGAAATGTTAGAGATGTGCCTTCTCAATCTACAACTCCTTTTGAGTCATGTCAATTTACTAAATAGTATCATCAATCTTATATTCCTCAAGTCAATAAATGAGTTGCATCCCCTTTTGAGTTAGTATATTCAGATATTTTGGGTTCTTATCCAGTTGTTTCAAATTTTGTTTATCATTATTTTATTACTTTTGTTAATAATTATTCTAGAGTTACTTGGCTTTATTTTATGAAAAGTTGATCAAGATTATTTGATATTTTTTGTGCCTTTAATGTTGAAATTAAGAATCAATTCCAAACACCTATACATAACTTGTGAAGTGATAAGGCTAAAGAATACTTTTTAGCTTTCCTTTTATTTGTCACAACATGGCATAATTCATCAATCATCCTATGCAGTTACTCCATAACAAAATGGAGTAGTTAAAAAAATTTTCACTTAATAAAGGTTGCTCATGCTCTCTTATTTCAAATGAAAGTACCTATGGTGTTTTAGGTAGATGCAATTTCTATGGTCTGTTTCTTGATCAATCGCATGCCATCTTTAATTCTTGATGGTCAAGTACCTTATTATCTTTTGTTTTCTTCTCAGATATTGTTTCCTCTCACTTTACATATTTTTGGTTGTACATGTTTTATTCAGGACCATTATCTTCAAATTTCTAAGTTAGATCCTCAATCTTTGAAATATGTCTTTTTTAGGTACTCTAAAACTTAAAAAAGTTATCGATGTTATTCCTCTAAATTGGGTTGTTATTTTGGAACTTTTGAGTCTTCTTGCTCGGTATCAAACTTTGAATATGTTGATAAACATTTTCTTGTGTATTTCATTCCTTAGGATTTTTATATCTCTTCCACTAAAAACTTGGATTCCTTATCCCATTAAGTATGTTTATTCTCATAAAGTGCAAGTACCAGATGTAGCTCATCCTTCTAACATTACTGAGACATTAGGTGTAGCACTTGTTATGGACATTCCATTAGCTTTGTCTCCACTATTGGCTTCTTCCTCATAAGATCCACTTCCTATGCCCTTTGATCTTAATTTACCTATTACTTAACAAAAAAGTATTTGTAGTTGCTCTTAGAAAGGCACCTATAATCACCCTAATCTAATTTCCATATTTGTGTCTTATTTATCTTTACTTGTCTCTTCATAATCTTTTACTGCCTTATTGGATTCTATTATTGTTCCTAAGTTAGTTTTAGAGGCACTTTCCCATGATAGGTGGTGTGCTGCAATGACGGAAGAAATGATGACACTTTAGGCCAATCAAACATAGGACGTTGTGCCTTTATCACATGATAAGCAACCTACTAAGTGCAAATGGGCATTTAGTATGAATGTTAATCTAGATAGTTCTATTACTCAATTAAAAGCTTGCTTAGTAGCAAAGGGGATAAAAATAATTTATTCTAAAACTTTTTTTTTCTGTGACTAAGACTACTTCCATTCATTTATTTATCTCTCTTGTTGCCTCTTAAAACTAAGTTCTTCATTAACTTAATGTTAAAAATAATTTTCTACATGGTGATTTACTTGAGAAGATATATCTAGAACAACCACCTAGTTTTGTTGTTCAAGGGGAGTATGAAAAAGGAAAAGTGTGCTGATTAAAAAAGTCTTTGTATAGATTGAAACAGTCTCCTTTGGCCTAGCTCAAAAAATTTAGTGATATGATAATGGAAATTAGTATGCAAAAAAGTGATCATAACAATTCTGCCTTCTATAGATAATCAGATTCAGGTTGTATTCTTTTAGTTGTCAATGTGGATGATATTATGATTATTGGCAATGATAGCTTGGGCACTTCAAAATTGAAAGCTTTTATTCAAACTAAATTTTAAACTAAAGACCTTGGAACACTTTAGTACTTCTTAGGCATTGAGATTGCTTGAGATAAACAAGGAATTTTCTTGTCACAAAGAAAATATATGCTTAATCTTTTGAATGAAACATGTTTACTTGAAAATAAGCAATTTAATACCCATATGATTCCAAATGTTAAGCTTGGATTAGAAGATAGAGAATTACTAGAAAACCTAGAATGATACAGAATGTTAGTAGGGAAATTAAACTATCTTACTATCACTAAGCCCAACTTTGCTTTCCAATAAGTGTAGTAAGTCAGTTCATATTTTTTTAAGAACTTCTTATTAGGATGCAATTATACACATCCTAAAATATCTCAAAAAGGCAACTGGGCATGGAATGTCCTATAAAAATTATGGCCATCGTAGAGTAAAAGGCTTTTCTAATGCATATTGGGCGAGATGTCCTATGGATCAAAGATCTATTTCATAATATTGCGTATTTATTGGTGGAAGTCTTTTGTCTTAGAAAAGCAAGAAACAAGCTATTATATCTTAGTCAAGTGCAAAATTTGAATATTAAGCCATGACTTATGTTACATATGAGCTTGTGTGGATTTCTTACCTTCTTTGTCAACCTGGGATTAAGTCCTCTGGAACTATACATTTATGGTATGATACTCAGGCTACCACTCACATTGCTACAAATCTAGTTTTTCATGAGTGAACAAAGCTATCAAGGTTAATTATTATTTTGTTAGGTAAAAACTCTGGAAAGGGGTTATTGATCTTAGACATATTAGAATTGGGAATCAACTTGCTAATTTATTTACTAAGACACTTTCAAAAAAATAGGTGAATGATATTTATAACAAGCTGAGTATGTTTGATATCTATGCTCTAGCTTAAGGAGGAGTGTTAGTAAATAGGTTAGTTAAGTTATGAGCCTAAATAGATTAATAAGTCATGGACTAATTTAATCCAACTTTATGAATATATTTTTCAATACAAATAGATAAGCATGCCTCATTGTTGAGCATGGCCTCCTAATTTTTTCTCATTTAACAATTCATACACACATTCTTGGTCCCCAAAACTTAGGTTATTGAGCATCAAGAATATGAGAGACTAGTATGGCATGTCCATACTTTTATTTTACTGTCATACTTGTAATACTTAATTTATAACTCATTGTACCCTATTTGGAGATTGGATTAATCTATTCTGAATAACAGTTAGGATAAGCCTTTCACCTTGTTTCACCAGTATACTTGTAGGACTTAGTCATTGCCATTTGCTTCTCTCCTTATATGTGTATAGCTCTATTCAATACTACCTCACATTTGACCAACTATAAACTTGCATTTATGTCATCTAGCTTTTACAAGTCATATGTGGTCATAGATATGGTTATGCATGACTAATCAAGCAATACATTGATAAGAAAGCTACCATTGTCATGTTGGTCGTATAATATAGCTCTGCTAGTAGTGCTATAGTGCATATTAGGTAGCAAACCAAATCTAAATGGATCTTCACCCTTATCCACTTCACCAAAGCTTCTTTTAGGCAAGATCTAGGTTCTAATCTTGAGAATTTTTAGGTATGATGCTGCACTCGCTGACTTTATTAGAGAATTACTCCATTATAGTGTTTATTAGTCTTCTCCTATGATCAAAATTTTGAAGATTTTTACTATTTTCTTTGTTAGAAAATGATCAAGTTCAACACTAATCACCATCAATCATTAAGCTTAAAGACTTTTCAAATGTGAACAAACACCATTGAAGTAACTACAAAGCAAGAAATTTTGAATCTGATCAAGAAAACTTGATTGTTCTTAAAAGTTATTAACAATCACTACTATTATGTAGAGGTGAAAAAACAAAGATATTGAAGATGAATTTTGGCTTGAGAATTGGCATGACCCTCTAAGAAATAGAAAAATTCTAAAGATTGTGAATGAATGCAAAAAAAAAAATTGAAATTCCCTAAAGGAAGGTCAGTAACTCCAAGAAAAATTCATTGCCCAAGAATAATGATCTTCATCACCATTGAATGATTTCTTGGTAGAGAATTAGGGATGAACTCAAGACACCAACAATGATGAATTTTTTTCCTTCTACTACATGCTAAATAGAAAAAAAATGACTAAAGTTAGGGTTCCAGAAAGTACTCCGATGGTCGATTCATTATTTTCAATAGATAAAAGGCATTCTCTTAAAAGTAGGAGAGAGGAACTTATATAGGTAGAGGATGATAGTCCATTAGGAAATTAGGTGGGTAGTTAGGTAGTTACAATTATAGCCCTATAATAATAATAATATTTATCAGTAACAACGGCCATTGTGAGTAACTCCACTAGTCCTAGATAAGTTAATAATGGATGATGCCAAGGCAAAATTGGGTGTTGTCATAATAAGGGCATGATTACTATTTGGAAGAACTTGACAAGTATAATTCCATGGCACCTTATTCATCTTCTTATAAGGGAAAGGCTCGGTTACTTGAATTTTAGGTTCCAAAGTGTGAAAAGTGAAAAAAAAGTGACAAAGTTGTTTTTTGGTTGTAATGAATTATCAATGTACTAGAAGAAAATATAAGGGCTTAAGTGCCACTAACCATGTCACTTCCTTCAATCATATTTAATTGGTCTTTAATAACACAAGGGCCTATTTGTAGAATTTGTTCATCCATCAACTTTTGAAGTAACCATATAAACTCAACACATTCTTCAATAGTGTGCCCTTCTTTACCTCCATGGGGTTCACACGCCATTTTGTTACATACTCCTAATATTGGGTTCTTAGATTTTAGTGTGAAAATTGTAAGAATTTCATGTTAAAAAGGGCCTTAAAATTAAACTTCATTAGCATCTTCACCTCAGACACTTTTCTCTTCATAATTTCTTTCAACCCTTTTTTAATAGCTTTTACTCTTGAATTGCTATGGTCTAGCAAAGGGTTGTAATTCACATCACGTATTTCTATCATTCCCTCGAAGCTCAACCATTTAGCATCAAGTAAAGACTGCACTTTACTTTTGAAAGTTGGATGATTCTTAATGAAGTGACCTATAGCTCTAGCATGATAATCACATTGAGTGTTTAGGTCTACCACCTTGGGTAAAGAGGTTCTATACTTCATTAAGGTTAAAGAAATCTTTCCATTTTGAAGCAACTTTGGAAACTCATTATAGGATATTAGGATGGGACTATATTAGACTAGCCTTCTCTCTTGATCATTATGACCTCTTATTGGTTAGCATTTTGATATAGGTTGTGGTTTATGGGTCATGGCACTTGTGGGGGAGCACTTATTGTTGGTGTTTGAGGGAAATAGGGTGATATAGCATAAGATTGGGCATATAGAAGTTGTAAGTTGCAAACAATTTATGGGTATTGCATGAGTTGTTGTTAAAATGGTTAAATGAAAGGTGACTGGTTGGGTTTTGCTTACTGTGGCTTTCTTCTTGCCTTTCATAGTAGTGGCATGCACATTGCCTTCCTTTTTCTTGTTGATCATAAGTCTCTTTACACATATTGCTTCAATAGAATTATCAAAAATTCTATTAACTTTGACCCCATGTTCAATCTTTTCTCCAATGGTAATAATGACAAAGAAGTTTGATGATGCATTACCAACCATCCAATCATAGAAAGGTAAGCGAAGAGTGCCAATGAATGTAGGCATTATCTCTTTATTAGAAAGAGATGGCTGCACTTGAGTAGTTAAATTTCTCTATCGTTAAGCATATTCCTTAAATGTTTCAATGATGTTCGTTTCTATGTTTTGGAGTTGTATGGTATAAGAAGCCATATTAATATTGTAATGATATTGGCTCCAAAAAACATCAGCAAGGTCTTTCCATTGTTGCACCTTATTATGGTCAAGTTTTGTATACCATCTAGAGGCAACACCAATTAAGCTATCTTAAAAGAAATGAATAAGAAGTTTGTCATCATTAGTGCAAGATGTCATTTTTCACCAATATAAAGTCAGGTGATTCATTAAGTAGGTAGACCCATTAAACTTTTCACACTTAGGTATTTTGAACTTAGAAGGAATAATCATATCAGAAACTAGGCATAGCTCTGCTACGGCTACGAGTCCATATTTATTAGTAGAATCTACCCATGTACTCTAAGACCTTAGGAACATGGGTTAGGCATCCTTGTGTCCTACTTGATAGAAGTCTTGCTTCAACATCATGAGCCTCTTTTAATCTTTTTTTAGGCTTTTCAGTGATCATTTAAGCATTTTTAATTAATAAATTCAATTATTGTTAAAGCTCATTGCATTTTTCTTCAAATTATTCACTTCTTTGATACCAGTAGTTATCATCTTGCAATAACATTTTTTGTTGGATTTATCATTAAATTTTATCATAATAAGCAACAGTTTTGGTTTAGGCATTATAGGTATGATCAAAGTGATAAATTCTCATGATCCTTTCTCGCAACATACTCTTTTAGACCTTGACACTTTTCTTTGAACCTTTGGATTTCATGATGTGCTTTTTGGAGTTCTTTATCATATTTGGACGCTTCCCTCTTTTGTGTCCTTGAAATTCTTGTACCATTTTTTGAACTTGAGTAACTTCATCATGATAATGTTAAAACACCAAGAAGGGCGAATTGGTGAAAAATATTTTTCAAGCCTTTTAAAATTTCATTGATTTTTCTAGAAAGAGCAAGTATCAGTTCGTAAAAAGCAAGTAAATATGCAAATTAGAAATAGCAAGCACTTTGCAAATAGTTAGTGAAAAAGCATAAAAGTAAAGAATAAAATAGAAAAGATACAACAAATGTACAGTGGTTTGATGGTCCAAAAGGAACACCTTTTAGGTCTACTCCTCTCTCTCAAGGTCAAATAAGCACTTAAGGGTTATCCGCTAGCACTTTGCTTTCATCCCTTTTATGATCTTTGTCACTGGATCTTTAAAGACTCAAGTAATCCTACCTTTCAACTAGAGGATTTTCTAGTCTCACACCAAGACAATAATTCCTAGCTTTTAAGGATTATATAATTGTTTATCTCACTTAATCTTAAGCTAGTGAATCAAAATACATTCAAAGATAAAAACAAATTTTCATTTCTAAACTCTCATTTAAAATGGATATGCATATAAAGTATAATTTCACTTTCAAGAATAATACAAAAAGATTAAAGAAGAAGCTTGAAGCTCAATATGCTTTGTTGTTATGGTATGCTTTCTTGAAAAGGAGAAGGCTCCTATTTATAGGTGAAGCCAAGGAGCAAAGAGAAAAGGGTCCAATAGTAGTCCAGTAAGTTTTTAGCTATCATGTGACTAGCCATGAGATGTCATTTTGCAAAGAAGACAACTTTTACCTACTCTTTCTGATAAGCAACAACTAATACAGCTATCACTCTATAATACCAAATCGTATTATACATAAAATGTGTCAGTGCATTAGCAAATTTAAAAATACAGCAGTTAATATGGTTATTACATAGTCAAGTCACTTTCATAGTTTTGCAAAGAGCAACTTGCTCTTTCTACACGATTTTTAAAATTTCTCCGTAGACAAGTTTTTCAAATAGTAAACTTATGTAACAAATTTTAAGTTACCACAATAAAACATGTATATAATGGTCATAGTACATAGGTAACACATTTAACATAATTTTCCACAAGATTAAATCAAAAAGATAATTTAACAAGAAACCAAGGCATTTTATCATATACAACTAATTAAACAAAATCATCATCAAAACTTATAAATAATTGGAAATATCACACCATAAGGGGTTTTCTCAATCTCTCCATTTTTTATGATGACAATCCTACATAAGAAAGATGAGTTAAAATAAAAGATAAAGGACAACAAGCATTGAAGCTTAAATAGTTTGAAATTTCTTCTTGTCTAATCTTCCTTGTTTTTGGCATGAGGTCTTTCTATGTTTATGCTTTGAATTATCTTTTTATCCTCCAAAACTTGTAGGCCTTATTTGGAAGCCTGTTTTTTTGTTTTCAAAAATAGTTTTTTTGTTTTTCTGTTTTCTGAAAATAAAAAAATCTGTTTGGCAGCCTATTTTCAAAAACTGTTTTCTAAAAGTGTAACTAAAAAACAGTTTTCAGGAAACAATAAAATGTTGTTTTCCCTTGTTTTTGTATATAGCTGTTTTTAGATTTTTTTCAAAAATAAGAAGAAAACTTATTTTCATTAATGA
>JANHAO010020535.1:0-12812 GCA_026873985.1 Saraca asoca | reverse complement strand
TTTTTATTTCTTTTTTAAATATACCAATATTTGGTATATTTTTTAAAAAAATCATTGCAAAATTATGTGACATTTCCAAAAACCTAGGATTAGATCCAGAATGTGATATTAGGTGGTTATTATTGTACAAAAAATAATATGCTAGTTTTAAAAAATAGTTAGTTGAAAATTGAAATATTTTTTTTCTTTATTTTTGTTAACATCAAAATCCGGTCAAATGGTTTGAGTTCAATGTTACTCCTAACTGCAGGCAGAATATGATAGAAAATAGAAAAGGAAGATGATAGAAGAGCAGAAGAAACAGCAACACAAAGAGTTTATCGTAGTTCGGCTAAAGCCAAGTTAATCCTATGTCTACGTTGCTCTTTGATTATCCACTAAGAAGATAGTTTTATAGAGTTTGGATACAATGGTAGTGTTTTCTCTCAATGTACAGTGCTTTCTACATATTCTGGTAGAGATTTTGCATGAATAAACTTCCTCTCTCCTTTACGGTGACCTCCCATTCCTATTTATAGAAAGGGGGAGGGTTACAAGTGTAATTTCATAAACAACAATATGATTATCTCCATCGCTCCGGGCATTTAATACTTGGCATCGGATAATTAATACTGGGCAAATCATTGTCGGACTTCTGGGAAGCTGATGTGTATGTTTGGAGGTTGAACTGTCAACTGGATACGTGTGCCTTAGATTGCTAACTAGGCTTCGTACAGGTATTTGTTTCTGGTGGATGAGCTGGAAGTTGAGCGAGCTAGTGGCTCTGGCCAACTTTACCATCCTTGCCTGGTCGTTCTCTTTAAGGGTCGTAGGCTTCTCGTTGAGGGGTTGAAAGCCTTCTCAGTGAACTGCGCTCTCTGCTTGTGACATTGTGTGATGTCTTCAGTTTACACCCAACGATTTGGAGTCCTCACTCAATGACCTTGAGATTCGATTCGGGCCTTCATTTGGCTAGCTGTACCTCCTACTGGAGCTTAGCTGGCACAAAATATACTTTTGAAAAATGTCCATAACATAAGTCCCCTAACTCTTAACACGTTTTATGGGCTGAGAGTTGTAGCTAGTAGTCAAAGTCTTTGTCTGCAATTTGCAAGATGGCTAAGTCTTCATGCTCGGACTACCGTGTTGTCTTTTCTGTCTTTCAGGCTTTCATTTGCCATGCCTTAGGCCATACCCCTCACTGTACATTATTTCAGCTATTGATGTAGTGGTCTCGTTATTTCTGGGTTCGATCTGGAATAGCCAAATGTTCCTTGGGTCATTAGATGAACCTGAGTGGGTTTATAAAGGCTTATGAAGCTCTTTTTGTTTCCTTGTGAGCTTGTCCGATGGATGCCTTAGTTAAGCCCTTCATCCTTTTAATGGTTTGGCTTCCAGATAAGCTCTTTGGGACATGGATAGTTTGTTGTAGAGGTTTTGGATAAATGGATAGTCTGTTACACGTGGCTTCCCTGTACAAATTCTCTCTTTGGCTTCTGAAAAGTCTTGTACAGATCTTGAATTATTTCTTCACGGTCCTTCCATGAAGTTCAGCCTTGCTAACCAGGTTCCTAACTCCTTTTTGAATTGCTTGGGATTTGAGTCAGGAAAGGAACCATTGGCTGAGAAAGGCCATGCTTGTTCACACTTCATCTGATGGGAGTTTGTCTCTTGGAAGCTGGCTCTCTTTTCCCTTGCAAGAGTATTAGCTTCAGGCTTTCGCTTTATTCTTGTGTATCAGCTCTTATGATGTAAATTTGCGTCATTGAAGGAGGTTTCTCAATAAAGCTTTGAGTAAAATATTTGTACTCTTTGTCTTTCCAAGTCTGTTGTGTGGACAATTTAATTAGTTGTCATTGGCAATGTGATTTACCCTTGCAAAGTTATAATTCAACAATCATTGTGTAAAGTGTTTAACGGGATAATTAACCCTTGTTATAAGAATAAAATTTGAGCCAATTGGCTTTAATCAATAAATTTTAATTTGAAGGATATGCGTCGTATGGCTAATTGGTCATGCCGGCTCACGCAAGAATTTTGTATATGGCTAACACTACTTCGACGCGAGGTCTTGAAACTGCCCGCGCAAGGTTTTTGTGCACGGAACACTCCTTGGACATGATTCGTGCAAGCATTTTATGTATGGCTAACACTGCTTGGATATGGCTCATGCAAGTATTTAGTGCAAGGCTAGCATTACTTGGATGCGAGATCTTGAGTTTACCCATGTAAGTATTTCGTGCATGGAGCACTACTTGGACGCGGCGTGCACAAGCATTTTGTGCGTGGCTAGCATTACTTGGACGCGAGGTCTTGAGTTTGCCCGTGCAAGCATTTTGTGCATGGAGCACTGCTTGGATAGGGCTCGCATAAGCATTTTATGAATGGCTAGTATTACTTGGACGTGATTTGTGCATGGCTAGCACTACTTGGATGCGAGGTTTTGAGTTTGCCCGCACAAGCATTTTGTGTGTGGAGCACTGCTTGGACATGACTCACACAAGCATTTTGTGTGCAGCTAGCACTACTTGGATGCGAGGTCTTGAGTTATCGTCGTGGTCTGGTGCTACATGACATGTGATCCCAACAAGCCGTTTGGTACTCCCGTTTGTCTCACACGCGTGGCTTTTCGTTTCCCAATGACGACTGGTAATTATTACTCCTAGTTTCAATGCACGCGTGCCACATCATCATGACCTGGCCACTATCTTCCTCGGACCATTGGATCATGGGTAACCAACAGCCCTTTTGATCCAACGGTAGGGTTGTGTCCCCTTTATAAACAGAGAGTGTCGTCCTTCTCCTTCTTATTTTACCATTTGAAAGCTTTCAGATTCTTGATATTTTCTTCTTATCTACTTCTTTAGTTGTTGTGACAGCTTTCTCACCACTGTCTCTGTCACTTTCTGCCCATTCTTCCGGCTATTACCCGAGCTTTCTGAACCTTTCATCTCCATAAAGCATGGTATGTTCCCTCTAACTCTATATTTTCTACGTTTTCTTCCTTTGTCGGAAATAAGGGACTTAATTGTGGCCGATTAGGGGACAATTAGATTGATAGGTTGAGATGATTTAGATGCTTAGTTTTGTTTTGATTGAAAGAATTAGGCTGCCGGTAGACTTTAGGATTCCAGTCATTGGTTTTAGTCTTTTAAGATTCTGTGGTTTGTCCAGAGTGCTTCTTCCGTTCATCGAAATTTGGGTTGTCAATGTGGTAACATAGGGTGTGCATGGCCTACGAAATAAAGGGTCGTTAGTCTTAGTCTTCAATACTATTCACTCTCAGTGACCTGACTAGCCTCTTTTCTTTATGTAGATGGGAGCAGGTCATACACGCCACTGCCATGTAATTAGGAACAAGGATGATGAACCAGACTCATCTCAAAGCATGAGGATTGTTTGACATGCTGATGAAGTGACCTCGAGTAGGAGGGAGGTCACTACAAACCTAGGCACTCGTTCGGAACATACTGAGGGCCAAGGGACCGCTGCGAGCCGACACCTCGACCGTCATGCATTCAAGTTACATTCTTCAACCGTGCACCTTCACGACGTCCAAACCATAATTCAGTCATGTCGGATTCCCAAAGGGTGCAGTGCTATGGTCCCCACTCCATATGACTATGCCCCTCATCCTTCTCGAGGCTTTGTAGCTATCGGTATCCCATATCTCATCGCGGGATTAAGATTTCCCATGCAACCTTTTATTGTTGAATTTTTGAATAAAATAAAGTTTAGTCCATTCCAACTTACACCAAACTCATATACTTCACTCATCTCGTTAGCCCTTATCCATATGGGCAATGGCCTTCCTCCATCGTCACCTGAAATCCTGTGCTATTTGTAAGATCTTAGGTGCATGAACTCGGAGGATGGGCTCTACTACCTCTCGGCTAGGCAGACGCCATATAAGAGCATCCTACCGAGGGGGATGTGAAGGGGAAGTCCAACACAGGGCGTTATAAGTCATGTTGATTTTACATCTCATGCCCCTTATTACGCTATCTCAAGAATTTCAATTTCGTTCTTATTCTGAGTAGGTGGGCTAGGCATGAATGAGTTTGATAACTTTTTTGATATTTGCTCTTGATTCTGACCTTTAGCTCGATTTTGTAGACGGGATTGGTAAGCGGCCAACACTTGGGGCCAAAGAGTTGGAGGTCTTAGATCAGTTTACGCTGTCCAAAGACCTCTAGAACAATTTTTGATTTGACGAAAGCATCCTTTGTTATTACAAACTTGCCCCGCTGAAAGATATAGTGGTAACTAGGGAGGTGGGAATTCACCAATTAATGGAGGTTAGGCCTGCGAACTTCGACAACTACGACAAAGTAATGGAGTTGATTCTCAGGACACCGCCCTCAAATAGCGAAGATGAGGCTCCTCTAGCTTGCAAGGTTGATCCAACTTCATTCGTTGTGGGCCAACCCCTAGCCCCCAAAATTGAAGTAACTCCAATTGTCATAGATCAACCAACACCTCCTATTGCAACCCTTTCGCCAGAACCAGTTCTTGCAGAGCGACCTGAGGAAACAGTCACAATCGATGTCGCTACTTCTCCTGGCCCTACCCATAAGAAGAGAAAGATTGTTAAAGGGAAGAAGAAGGTGACTCCCCGCAAATGAGTAGCACTAGAGGTTAAAGTGCGAGGTCACTGGCTGAGCCCGGCTCTAGAATAGAAGGGTACGTTCAGACCCTCATTGATAACATGAGCACAATCTTGGGGTACGACGGTAAGGTCAGTGTGTTGGAGGCCAAGGACTTCTCCCTGGGGAGGCTGGTTAGGTTCGCTACTCATCACGGCTTGGTGGTAAGTACTGCTTCTCATCTTAGCTACTCTATTTGTTTCAAAGTCTAATCTTGTTGTTTGTTTTCACAGAACCTACTAATTCTGATGAAGATTGAGGAAGCACTCAAAGGCCAGGACGACGAGAAGTCTGCTCGTATGGATGAGCTTATTGTTCAAATAGCTGAGGTTCTGGAGCTCAGGGAGAAGGTTAAAGAGCTGGAGACTGCTCTATCTCGTGAGGCAGAGCATCACGACACTATTGAGGTAAACTTTGGCCTTGCTACCAATGACTTAAATAAGGCGAGAATAGAGCTGGACAAAGTCTAGCCACAACTGCGATTAGTGACCATAGAGGCCGACACTGCCAAGGAGAAGGCGAGATCTATGGAGCAACGAGCCAAGGCCTCTGCCGAAGAGTTAAGGATACTAAAGAGAGAACTTCAGCTCGCTAAGGAGGAAGCAGCGAAGATTAAAGTAGAAACATCCTCGCTGGTGGCAAAAACAATTAGAGAGACGAGGACCAAAATATGTGCTTCTTTCTTCTTCACTTTGTGGGAGAAATACCCTGAGCTAGACTTCTCCTTCTTTGGCCCCGAAGCCACCGAAGCCATAGATTGATGGAAAAGTAGAGCTACAAGGAAGGGACAGGGCATTAAGGCTGAAGTTTCTTCAACTGTAGTTGCTATCCAGGGAGAAAAGTAGCTCTCAGGTCACTGATGCTACTCCAGCAGTTGGAGTCCCTTGTGTTTCAGCTTCTGACCTTCAACCCAATGAAGGCTTAGCTCCCAAGGCTCCAACCTCTTAAGACAAGAACTTTGTAATTTTATTTTTTCTTGCTTCTAAGACTTGTGATAAACTTTGCAGACAATCTGTATATCATGACTTTGTTGCAATAGAAGCTGAACACATTTATCTTTATTGCTTTTGTGCTAGAATGTGCAAACTTGTTTGCTCATATTTAAATAGGGATTTGGCATACTATGTTAACTATTGCTATGTTGCATAATACATAACTTTAAATAGAATTTTCTCTTCCAATCTTATTCCATAAAGAATTTAAAGAATTACATTCACATTTACAATGAAGTAATTATCGTACAGATATTTATTGATAGTATCGGCGGAGGTGCTTGACATTCCAAGTGCGAGGGAATTCCACTCTGTTCATGTCTATCAGATGGTGGGCTCTATCACTCACGACCCTTTTTATAAGGTATGGACCTTCCTAGTTTAGTCCCAAAGTCCTCTCGTTGGGTTTGCGGGCTTCGGGAAGGACGAGGCACAGGACGAGATCGTCGAGTTTAAACTTTTGATCTTGTACTCTATAATTATAATACCTCGCTATACATCGCTAGTGGGCTACAATCCTGAGGCTAGCTCTTTCTCTCGCTTCTTCCACAAGGTCTAGGTTCGTAGCGGGTAGTTGATCATTGTCCTCTGGGTTGAAAGTGATTCTTAGCTGTGTCGCGACCTCAAGTTCTGCTGAGATCATTGCCTCGCACCCCGTATACCATCGAGAAGGGGGTTTCCTCTATAGAGCTGCAAGGCATGGTCTTATAGGCCTATAGTATCGATTATAATTCGTCTACCCAAGCTCCCTTTTTAGACTCTAACTTGGTCTTCAAGATCTTCTTGATGATCTTATTGATGGCTTCTACTTGCCTATTGGCTTGTGGGTGGTCTATGGCTATGAAGCTTTTAATGATTTTAAGGTCGTCGCAGAACTTGATGAACTGCTCACTAGTAAACTGAGTCTCGTTATTAGTCACAATTTGTTAAGGGACCCTAAACCTGCAAATGATATCATTCCATATGAACTTTTTAACTTTGGAAGATGAGATCTCAGTGAGTTCCTTCGCCTCTACCCACTTGGTGAAGTAGTTCATGGCTATTGTATACTTGCAATTTCCTCGAGCCCTAGGAAATGGCCCGATCAAGTCTATCCCCTAAATTACAAACGACCATGGACTTGTCATCTGCTTCAGGTAGGCTGGTGGAGCTCATAGCACCTTTGAGAACTACTGCTACTTATCACACCTCTTGATGAGGTCTATAGCATCTTGCTTCATAGTCGACCAGCAGAATCCCTGTCGAAGGGCCTTTTATACCAAGGACAGCCCTCCAACATGGTTTCCGTAATGTCTTGCATGAATCTCTTCCAAGGCGGTGCTGCAATCCTTGCCATCTATGCATCTCAGAAGTGGGGTCGTAAGCCCTCTCTTATAAAGCATGTCACCATAAATGTAATATTTAGCTGCTCAAGCTTGCAGATGTCACACCTCGAGTCTATCTTTTGGTAACTTCTCGTTCTGCAATTAGTCCAGGATTGGATTCATCCAGGAGTTAGGCGCTTTGGCGATCGTCATCATAACATCTTGATGCTCAATACTTGGGGATGGAAGGAGCTCTACTGGGACCGTTACTATGAGATTGGGATAATTAGTGATAGACAAATGAGCTAAAGCATTAGCGTGTGCATTTTGGGCTTACGGAATTTGAGTGATCTCGAATTGCTAGAGGGAGCCTAACAACTCTTGGACTTTCTAGAGATAGTTTATCATCTTCTACCCTTGAGCTTGATATTCACCCTTTACTTGGCAAACAATAAGTTACGAGTCGCTGAAAATCTTTAATCTCTTGGCATGTACTTCTATAGCCAGTCATAAGCCCGCCAATAAGGCCTCGTACTCAACTTCATTGTTTGTGGCCTGAAAGCCAAACCTCAGAGCACAAAAGACCTTATGTCCTTTTGGACTGATAAGAATCATCCCTGCTCTAGCCTTTTAGTCGCTAGACGACTTGTCAATGAATAATTCCCACCATGGGGCCTCAAGAACCTCTACCTCATCTTACAAGGGCCCTATGAATTTAGCAATGAAATCAGCTAATGCTTGTCTATTGATAGCTGTTCTGGGATTATATTCAATATCAAACTGAGCAAGCTCTATTGCCCATTTGAGCAATCATCCTAAGGCATCTATCTTTTGCAGAACTTGTCTTAGCGGGCATTACGTGAGGACCCTGATGCTGTGGACTTGGAAATAGGGTCACAACTTTCTAGAGATGATGACCAGGTGGTAGGCTAGCTTTTCCATGGGTGAGTACCTTATTTCTACATCCAGTAGTCTTTTGCTTACATAGTAGATGGGAAGTTGAGTTCTTTCCTCTTCTCACATTAACGCTGCACTCAAGGCATGCTAGGATACCCCTGGGTATATAGTCAATCTCTCACCCTCTTTTGGCTTGGAAAAGAGAGGTGCTTGCTTAAGATACATTTTGAGTTCTTGGAATGTGACCTTGCATTCTGGGGTCCATTTGAACCTCTTCGCCTTTTTGAAGATGTTAAAGAAGGGAACACACTTGTCTATTGCTTTCAAAATAAATCTGCTGAGCACAATGATCTGGCCATTTAGGCTTTGGATATCTTTTAGATCGATGGGAGAATGCATATCAAGTGGTGCCCTGATTTTTTCTGGGTTTGCTTCGATCCCTTTATTATTAAATATGAAGCTGAGGAACTTACCCGATGCCACTTCGAATGCACATTTGTGTGGGTTCAACTTCATCCGATACCTTCTTAGGGTTTGAAACATCTCATCTAGGTCACGGATGTGATCAACAAGCTGTTTAGATTTTACTAGCATGTCATCAACATATACCTCTATGATCTTGCCAATTTGTTCTCGAAACATCATGTTCACTAATAACTGATAGGTTGCCCCTGCATTTTTAAGCCCGAAGGGCATCACTTTGTAATAGTACAACCCGTAATTAGTGATAAATGAGGTATGCTCTTCGTCTTGTACGGCCATTGAAATTTGATTGTACCCCTAATAGGTGTCCATGAAGCTAAGGAGTTTATGCCCTACCGTCGCATCTACAAGTTGGTCTATCCTTAATAAAGGGAAACTGTCTTTGGGGCATACCTTATTAAGATCTGTGAAGTCAATACACGATCTTTACTTCCCATTCTTCTTTTTTATGAGGATAGGGTTGGCCACCCAAGTGGGGTATTGTGCCTCTCAGATGAAATTGCTCGCTAAGAGCTTGTCCACCTCTTCTTTGAGCATCGTGTAATGTTTGGCGGTCATTGGTTTTCTTTTCTAGCAAACTGGCATGGCCCGGGGGTTGATATTTAGTCTATGTGACATTATGCTCGGATTGATGGCCATTATGTCTTCATGGTTCCAGGCGAAAACGTCCATATTCACCTTGAGAAAATTCATCAATTGTGCCCTCACATAGGGTGGCAAGCATTTCCCCAACTTGTGGTATTTCTCCCCATCCACCTCGCTTACTCGCACATCTTCCAGCTCTTCAACTGGGCTGATGGCTTGCTCAGCATCCACCTTTCGAGGGTCGAGATCATAGCTAACCCCTTTTATGCTTATTGCCCTAGGCTTTCCCCTGGACACCACATTCATTTTCTTCCCTTGAACCCTGAGTTTGACTACATCTTCATAACAATGTCGGGCTACTTACTGTTCCCCCCATATGCATCCAACTCTGTTCGGGGTTGGAAACTTGATGGTCAGCATCCTGGTTGACGTCACCATGTCAAAATCATTCATAGCGGGTCACCCCAGCACCACGTTGTAAGCCAAGGGACAGTCTATAATCAGAAAGTCTGCCATAACGGTTGCTTGCTTATCGAAGTACCCCAGAGTAAGTGGGAGTTTGATCTGTCCCACCGGAAGTATTCCATCTCCTGTAAAACCATAAAGGGGCTTGGTAATGGATCCAACTGACTCATGCTCACGCCTATCTAGTCGAAACAGCCCTTGTACATCATGTTCACGGAACTCCCAGTGTCTATCATTATCCTTCTGACCTTGGCATTGCCAATTTTTGCTCGGATGACGATTGCATTATTATGTGGATAGTGAATCCCTTGTGCATCCTCTTCCATGAAGGAGATGTTGTCTGAAGCTATCCTGGCCTTCTTGGCAAACCTTTCACTCCACGTGACTTGCTAGAAAGACACGTCCCGCCACTCGTGCATAACGATCGCGTGATCAGTATGAGGTACCCGTAATGTGAGGTCCACGATGTATAGTGAAGATGGTCTTCATGGAGGGTGCTTCCTCATGCTTTGGAGTTTGGTGGCGTTGTGATGCAGGCTACTGGGGATGCAGGGGTCACTGCCCTGGGGATCTTACCACATAATCTCTCAAGTGGCCTCTTCTGATGAGGTCTTCAATGGTGTCTTTTAACACTTAACAATCTGACGTGTTATGCCCAACTTTGCTACAGTAGGCACAAATTTTGTTATGATTCCTCTTTTCAATAGAGGCCTTAGGGGCTTGGGCCTACCGAAATCTTCATTATCCCTCTCGATCTTGTAAATCCTATCTGGATCATCTGACAAGACAGTATAGGCATCATAGCGACGCTGACGTTGAAACTGTTCATTTCAGACCTTCTTCACCATTTGGCCTCCAGAGCCCCCTTTCTAGCCTTCTTTGTTACTCCTACTTCCACTTCTCTTCCTACCTTGGTTGGAGGTACTTGCTTCCTCCTTCTTATTCGACCTCTTTGGGTTGAAGGTTTCTTCCTATCGGATCTCCTTTGTAGCTCACTCATAGAGCTCGCCAGGCTCTTAACAGGGGACTTGTATATGTCCTCGTACAACTTTCCATCTTTCTGGAGTCCAACTGAAATTGTTGTAAGGATACTCTCATCTGATGGGTTGTCCACATTGCTAACTTCTTGTCAGAACTAGGCGATATAGTCCTTGAGTGACTCATCTTTCCATTGGAAGACTGTGACTAAGTGGCAGGAGAGGGCGAGCTACCTCTTCAATGCCCTATACTGGTTGAGGAACTTAGTCTGACATTCCTCTCAGCTCCTTAAGTTGCGAGTTGGGAGACTTCTAAACCACATCCGTGGCACCTCCTTGAGTGTGGCTGGGAAAACTCGGCACTTCATTAGCAGATTAGAGGTTTGTAGGTCCATCTGGATGTTAAAAGCATCCAAATGGCTATAAGGATCACTATCCCCATTGTAGAGGGGGATGTTCGGAATCTTAAATCTGTGAGGAAAGGGCTCCATCTCAATTTGGCTAGAGAGTGGAGTTCTCTCCTCGTGGGACTCTCGGTTCCCCTGAGACATAAAGTTCTTCTCCAATTGTTCCATTCTCTAGAGCAGTTCTTCGATCATTGGGTTTCAAGACTTAGACAGGTGACTGGAGGTCCTTCGACTCCTTTTTTCTTACTTACTATGAGAATGTCAGTGAAAAGTTTTATGTTTCCTAATGTGCTCGTGGTCGGACGAGTCACGATCTGTCTCCTGCTCGCTATCGATTTCTTGCGAGCTCTCGCTTTAGTGCAATCTTTCACCTTGTTGATCATCTCCATTGTCCTCCCGAACTCGGTGGACTTCAGACCTTAGCCGCCAATTAGATGAATGAAGCGAGCTGGTTCGATGATACTTAATCCTGGCTTGCTCTTCATGCTAAGGCTCTAGCTGGTAGTGTCTACTCTCAAGTGCGACCACTTCATCCTGCCTTGGTGCACCTCAGGCGCGCGCTTGAGTCAACGCTCGGACTATATAAGCCAGCTCTTTCACAATATTCTCCAGTGCTTCCTGGCACCAATCAAGTGCCTCTTTGCACTGTTGCCAAGCTTAGACCTCATCAGTTTCATGGGCTATGGGTTGGTGTGGAACAAAGGAGACTGTGCCGGTATTGGCACCTGCCGTGGGGGTAGCTGTGTTCCACTATTCTGTCTAACCTTCTAGTTGGCTAGTGGGAACTTATGCACTCTGTGTAGGTTTTCCTCATGCCATTAAGCTTGAAACAGCTTATCAGAGACTGAAAATGAAAAATGTGTATGGGAGGCCTTTCCTTTAGCGCGAAAATGTTGACACCAAAATCCAGTCAACTAGTTTGAGTTCAATGTTATCCCTAACTGTAAGCAGAATATGATAGAAAATAGAAAAGGAAGATGATAGAAGAGAAGAAGAAACAACAATGCCAGGAGTTTATCGTGATTCGGCTAAAGCCAAGTTAGTTCCTGCGTCCACATTGCTCTTTGATTATCTACTAAGAAGATAGTTTTACAGAGTTTGGATACAATGGCAGTGTTTTCTCTCAATGTGCAATGCTCTCTATATGTTCCGGTAGAGTTTCTGCATGAGTAAACTTCCTCTCTCCTTTACGATGACCTTCCCCTCCTATTTATAGAAAGAGGGAGGGTTACAAGTGTAATTTCATAAACAACAAAATGATTATCTCCGCCACTTCGGGCATTTAATGCTTGGCATTGAGTAATTAATACTGGGCAAATCATTGTCGGACTTCCAGGGGGTTGATGTGTAGGTTTGAGGCTAAGTTGTCAACTGGAGACATATGTCTTGGATTACTGACTAAACTTTGTATAGGTATCCATTTCTGGTGAACGAGCTAGAAGTTGAGCGAGCTGGTGGCTCTAGCCAACTTCGCCATCCTTGTCTGGTCGTTCTCTTTGAGGGTAGTAGGCTTCTCGCTGAGGGGTTAAAAGCCTTCTCAGCGAGCTGTACTCTCTGCTTGTGACACTATGAGATGTCTTCGGATGATTTGGGGTCCTCTTTCAGCGACCTCGAGCTTCGATTTGGACCTCTATCTAGCTAGCTGTGCCTCCTATTAGACCTTGGTCAGTCCAAAATATGCTTCTGAAAAATACCTATAACATATAACCAAATTATTTGGCATTTTTTACTATGGAAAGTCAAGATTTAAGTAGAGCACAATTCAAATAACATTGAAAATGTCAACATTATATGACAATTTTGACGTTGTTACTCTTACCGGAAACTACAGTTTAACCAAATATAATTTGGATCATGACTATATTATCTACTTATGATTAAAAAGTAACAATATGTGTAAATTTAAAAGTGGTTTAATTTATTAACATATTAATTATCTTCCATTGACCTTATTTTACAAATTCAAATTGCCTCATCAACCTTGATTAATTATACATATAATTATTAATTTTTATAATCATCTTTTAAAATTATTCATAAATAATAAATTATACTCAATATTTATTTTATAAGCAAT
>JANHAO010020534.1:0-12814 GCA_026873985.1 Saraca asoca | reverse complement strand
GACTTTCTAATAATATAATATGGATTTAAAACTTTCAACTTTTGTATTGAGATAAGGTCTAAGAGTTCTCTAAGAAAGCCAACCTAAATTTTCAATGTTAAGCATAAACTTAGTGAGTATTTTTTAACATATATATTAGCAACAAGTGTAAAAACCTTTGTTGTTTTTCCCCTCCCACTCCTCCAACCAAAAAAAATAAAAAGGGGAAACTATACTATGAACAAATGTAGTGTGGAGCCAAAAAGAAAAAAAAAGGTTTCAAGTACTTGATATATGTAATATATTAGAGAACATCTTACATGGTTGCTTGTAGGTTTCCTAAAAGATCTCCATAGCTGATATTGTGACCTCCTCTAGTAACAACATTTTGGAAAACACCTGCAGAGAAATAATGAAGGCGACAGCATTTATATATATAGCCCCTAGAAAAGAAAAGTAATAGACTTCTCAATTTATTCATGAGAATATTAAAGTTCACTAAAACATAAAAGGTAAGATCTGTCAAAGCCTTTGTAATTGCTTCTCTGTCCACAGTTGGCGGAAGAAGCCTGATATAAGTTACAAGTAAACCAACTTTGCATCAATGAGGATAATGTCTCAAGTAACTGATATGAAAGGTAAATAACATCAGGAAGTAGAAAGCGTGCTTAGTGACATTTGTAGCAGTACTAGATATAAGATTATGAATAATGGATTTACAACTAGTTTCACAAAATGCCCTCAATCAAGTAGAGATCCTTCACTTCTGACAACTTTTGCCCCTATAATAGCCATGACAAGAGAAAGCATCATCAAATGTCAATCATTTTGACAAAAAAGAGAAACTTCAGAAAAAATGGTTCTATGTTCCTTGACATATTTCAAAGGAAGGTATTCTTGTGGAACATTTCATAGAAATATACTCTAAAAGATTTTTAAAGCACACCACACTATTTTAGAACTATTATTACATGAATTTGTTTATGGTAGTATTCAACAAGTGAGGGAGATTTAGGATATTATCTAAATTTCTCTTAAATTCAGAGTCAACCATCTGATGTAGAGGATATGATCTTTTTCTATTGTATTCTAATTTATAGATAGCTATTCTATCTAAAAAGTGTCGTCAACAAACATCAAATGCGAGGACATACCTCAATCCACTCCATAACAAGGACCTTGCGAGTTGTGTAGTCCATATACATTAAAGGAACCACTACATTTGGTATAGAACCATATAACTTCCTGCTCATACATTAAAGGAACCATTGCATCTAGTATAGAATTACCAAATATGCTTGTCATAGTAGCATTAGGAAGCTTCATAATCCAGTTCAAAATCATAGTAATTCTAGATTCTAAAAAGATCTAAAATAATTCTAATGCTAATAAATTATCAAAATGTAAGTGAATATATATATATATATGTCTATGGTCGTCGGACAAGACCAAGGTCTCACTGTCTCTCCCCATTATGACCCTATAATCACTGCAATTAGCGATAGTGACCTCCTCCTCTGCCACCATAGCAATAATGGCCATCAAACCCACAATCTTGACATATAACATATAATAAAAAACATATATAAAAGAAAAGTTCAACACTTAGCAACCTAGGGTTTCCAATTCATCATGAAATCCCTAAATTAATTAAGTAACTCTACTAATTTTGTAGGCAAAGGAATGAATTAGCTTACCCATCCCTAAAATAGTCAAAAATCGCTAAAATTAGGCTGAGGAATAGTAGGGCTCTTCGGCAAAAGGAAGAAGCCAAACGGTGAATATCAGATGGCTTCGCTCTTTATAGAGTGGACGGCGCTGGGGAATACCAACGAGCCAAATGTGACTGACAGTGCAGTTGTAATGAAGCTGCTCACTAAAGAGGTCGATGGGGTTGAGCAAAAGGGCTAGCTCTATCTTCGTGTTTTCTGCTAGGCTAAGGCAAGGTCAACAAAAACAATTGGAAAAATAAAAATGAGTTGTATTTTCTTAATTTTAAGATCAACCAAACATTTTGAAAGCAATTGCAACATTTAAAAAAGTATTGTCTATTATATCTATGACAATAGCTTTAAGTGATTATTGCCTAAAATTAGAAACAAAGGCAACAATAAAAGAAAAAAAGGCTATCACCTATTCTAGTTATAGGCAATGATTTTTAGTTGTTGCCAGGATTACTGTTGCCAAAGGCTAAAAATGTTGTAGTGGCAACCCCTGTACAGTCCATGCCAATCACATTTTTGCAAAAGTAGGGATATGGCAATTATTTATAAAATTTATCCTATTATATCATAATATATGTAATTGGTTTCTAGGTCATTTTTTTAGAAACTACTACCATCTCACCTTCATCTACCTTTCCCTTCCACCACCATCTACCACCTATACGTTCCTTTCTCCACTATTATTATTATTACTATAATAATGATTTTGTTAAAAAAAGAAATCAAGATCTTCTAAGTATGTATCCTTGCCCTGTTTGCTTCATCAACTTTTCCACCATTTGGTTTCTTTATTTGTGCTTTTCCTTTTTTCTTTTTGAAATAAAATGAATGAATAAAACAAACTTGATGCAAAAATGCTCTTTATCACAAAATGCTACATGTAAAATCACACATATTGATTAATGATACTAGGAAGTGCTCAATCGTTATAACAGCACATCATAGCTTTTACTAGGAAAAGCATAATCACTTGCAAGCTAACAATAAGCATCAGCTAAGTACAATTCTTGTCCTTCTTTACTGTTTCCTTTGCTTTTCTAAATTTCCATGGGGGAGGGGGGTTTAATATCTTGTGGAGTAGTTCCTCCTAGTCCAAGACTGGGCCTTGAAACATGTTTGGTTACCCTAAACATAAATAATAATATAAACTCATGATATTTTTTTTGTGTTTTTTCTAATAGTCAAAAGTTTTAGTCAAACTAGGTAAGGATTCTGATGTTAGGTTTAAAAGATTTCTTTCCTATGAAATTGTTTGTGATTTTCTACTCTCCTAACTTCCTTTGTATGTATAAAGTTACTTTGGAACAATAGCCAATAAAAACTTTGTATGATTAGAATTGGAGGACTTATTTGCATTAGGAGATATACATGAGGTCTCTCGTATGACAGGGAGTTACAGGACAGATGTCTCCCATATGACAATGGGTTATAGGGTAGTGTCATCTATGCAATAAAAGGTTATGTGATGAGTGCATTAAGGTGCAACATGAAATGAAATGGTGATGATTCAAATTAAAGGACACGATACAAAAACATAAGAGAATATCACTCCTACCAATGATCCTTAATGTTAGTATAATCTTATATGACGAGGTTTGCAATGCAAAAATGATGGTGATTTTTCATATGTTTTCATAAATGAGAAATAAATCTCATTTTCATAAATGTGTGTGTTATACTAATCTTATGGCCAAAAAAGTTTTCAATTGAAAGGAGGGTAAAAACCTTTGCTTCACTGAGTAGTGTTGGTTGTACTCATCTCACTCTTCCGAAGTTTTTGTTTTCTTTTTTTGGATATACAATATTTTGATATTCTTGATCAAACATGACCTTATCTTATATAATAGAAGTAGGAATGACGAGACAACATGTCGATAAAACAAATAGTTAGGTAAGTCGAGCTATTTATTTAAAGCATGCATAATTTATTTTTAAAGCATTTTCTTAGTTTTGTATTTTCACTGCATATGTCATCTTTGAGACAATTTGATTTAATATGCGGATATATTTTTTATTTATTTTCAATTTATTTCCAAGCATTTAAATAAAAGATTTTCATTATATTATGTGTTATATATCACAGGTTCATGGGCACCGCCTGAATGGCCTATGCCAATGACATTTTTCAAAAAATGCGGATATGGCAATTATTTATAAAATTTATCCTATTATATCATAATATATGTAATTTGTTTCTAGAGCATATTTTTAACAACTACTACCATCTCACCTTTATCTACCTGTCCCCTCCACTACCATTTACCACCTACACATCCCTTTCTCCACTATTATTATTATTTTGAAAAAAAAAATAACATCTTCTAATTATGTATCCTTGCCCTATTTGCTTTGTCAACTTTTCCACCGTCTGCTTTCTTTATTTTTGCTTTTCTTTTTGTTTTCTTAAATAAAAAGAATGAATAAAACACACTTCATGCAGAAACACTCTTTATTACAAAACGTTATGCGTAAAATCACTCATATTGATGAATGATACTAGGAAGAGCTCAATCGTTATCGCAGTACATCATAGCTTATACTAGGAAAAGCACAATCGGTTGCAAGCTAACAATAAGCATCAGCTAACTACAATTATTGCCTTTGTTTACTGTTTGCTTTGCTTTTCTCATTTTCCGTTGGGGGCAGGTTTAGTACCTTGTGGAGGAGTTCCTCCTGGTCCAGGACCGGGCCTTGAAACATGTCTGGTGACCCTAAAGAGAAATAATAATATAAACTCATGATTTATTTGCTGGATTAGCCATCTACAATTAAGCACTTTATATAAAAACACTTGACATATAATAACTCACAACTCACTAAACAACATGTGATATATAACCGTGTTTAATTAACTATACTTAAGAATTATATAGTGCTGGATCTCTTAATTAAGGATTTAATTAATACATTTTAATATAGCTTAATTTATTATGCCACAATACGTATCCTCCAAATAGAAAAAGGTATGCCCACACGTGATTACAAAGTTAATAGATAAAAGTCATAACTTCCTGCAATTTTTTAAGTTTAGTTATGTTTTTTCATTGAAAACTGAAGATTTTCATATTACAAACTTTATTGATTGATTTGTAAAAGATTTTAATACTTATTACACAGTTCATTAGTAAAATTGTAACAAAAAAACTTAGTGCAAATTTCTCATTAATTGAAACCACCTCTCTCACACACGCATATATATATTTATCGGTGATCGCAAAGCATACACTATAGGCCAGCAAAATATTGCCTTGTACTTACAACACTACGTTTTGCTGCATGAAAACAAAGAAACCAAATGATGCTTCTGGTTTTTTATCCTTTTTCAATAGCCAAATTTGCCGCGTGTTGCTTGTGTCAAATAAATAATGCATTTTTTTTCATTTTTCTTTCCTGTGTGCCAATAATGATGCAATTTTTCTTTTGTTTTTTACAAGTAAAAAATTGCAAGGGATGCTAAAGGGGAAGAATGACGGTAACTTGATTTGCTGGTCTTCATACCTAAAGAGAAAACGACGAGGCAGTTCTTTGAAGTCACTTGAAGCTAGATTATGATCAGCTATCCATGGAACCAATGACCAATCATGGCCAATTTTGTGATTAACAGCAGACTTCTTGGTGGGATCAAAACTTTGCCATAAAACACTCTTTGTTGAACCACGGCAAGTCTTCACCCATAAGCATATTATTTTGTGAAACAACATTCACAGATGACCTTTCTAATATTTTATACGCCTTTTTAACAAATTAATGGTTTTTGTTTTTCTTTCCTTCACCTACCAAGCCGTGTTATTATATAGCAAAACATGAAGGAAGGTTCAATCTACCTCGCAGTACTTGCAGTAGCGCAACCATTACCTTTTTTTTTCCTTTTTCTTTGTCAAATCATAAAAAAAAAAAAAATTTGATTGCTGTATATATATAATAAAATCTACGATTTTTTTGGAGCAAAGAATTATTAACCTTCTAAGAACTTTAATGAACAATGTTGCTCATAAAGTTTAATACACACGAACGGATAAATTGATAGTAATATTCAAAAAATATTTTTATGCAATACTTTTAATTTGAAACATTATGTTTCAAAAAATAGTTTATAGTCTAATCAGCTTCAAAGAAATTCCGAGTAAAAGAGAAGGCAGAAAGCAGTTTGATTTCAAAACAATTTTTTTTTTTAAATAGCATATGAAAAATAACTTAAAAAGAGAGTTGACAGAAGAGAATTTATAAAGATTTGATTGTCCAAGGAAAACTTTTCATAGGTCTACTCCTCTCCTCTCAAGTTCTAAGCCTCAAATATTTGACGTATAATCCACTAGGTGTTTGATGAGTTCCAATCACACAATCCTCACAACCCCTGCATAACCGTTTTCATTGATTTTTCACACAAGCCCCGATATTAGCTTTCTGACAAAGCTCTCAGCCCCTAACTAGTGTTTACAACCAATATTTATCAGTGAAGGATTTCTCACGCAAGAGAGTTTACAACTTAGATCACTTAGCTAACTAACATTCAAGAGTGTAAATTTACAAGTTTAAGCACAAAAGGAGAGTATGAAGAGAGTGAAAACTTTAAGCACAATAGCTTGCAGGCACTTAGAACGAGCAGCACTTCTCTAACTTTTCACTTTTATCTGAGAGGCTTTATATAGGCTTGATGAGTATTGTGATTGTTATGCCTTGTTTGTTAGTACTTGGTTCTAATGTGGATCACTTTTGCTTTGATAAAACAACTCCAAAATTTCCTTCAACTTTGATTTAGAAGAATCAACTGTTATGCATTGTCTTCATTTTTGTTTGGTTCTCTAGTTTGCCTAAAGTAGTTTCTAGGAGTCATTTCGTTCTAAGGTTTATAAAAGAGGTAGAATCTAGGTCAATCATGGACAAATCACTTCTAGGATGTAGATAAGTACATAGTGAGCATGGAACAATGAATTCTAGAAAATGGTAGTTACTTTTGGGTGTACTTACCATTCCTTGGCCCAACTCATCCCTAAAGCCAACTAAATACAATTGGAGCTTTGACACCAACTTATCACATCCCTATTCTTAGCAAAATGTGATTGCCATGGATCACCTAGAATTGACCTATGAACCCATGGCTCATCACTCAAAATACTAATGAAACCTTTGTTAGATTGTTGAGTAAATATTTACAGTAACGAGCACACTTTAATGCAAACTGTATTTCGTAATAACTTATGCAATAGAAGCATATGTAACCAAACATACAAAATGTTTTTTGAAAAAATCCATGACTCATAAATAACAAGGTTGACTCAGCTGATTGCCAACTCTTTACTTTGAAAATCCTGCATGCTGAACATATTTCTTACCTCTAGTAAGTAGGAAGGGTCCTGCCTAATTAGGATCCTCAAAATTCTACATATTTAAAAAATGTAAGGAAATAAGGGGTGAGAACAAACCATAGTACTTAGTGAAGTGAATCTTTCTACCCTTCTTTAGGTTGAAATCCCTATTTGGTCATAAACTTATATACAACATGTACATAGGCATATACATATAATAATAAATAATCATAAACATTCAAATCATAATTTTTCCTAGTTTGAAAATCATGTGTTAACCATAACATACTCATAAAATGTAAGGCAAGGAATCTACCGCTAACTTTGCAAAACAAATCATCACTACTACAACATGAAAATATGATGTCATTAAATAGATGTCAGATAAAAGATAAATTGATGTATATATAGGTGTAGTAGTGTTTTTTGCAGATATGAGGAAACTCAAAATGTTGATTCCTATTAACAAAATGACATTGGTTTGATTAAGGAACCAACATATTTTTGGAATTATTTAATTTATACCATTTTGTTTTAAATCATATTTAAAAGCTTTGGCTCCTCAACATTGTCAAAAAAATTATTAATTTATGAATTAAATTCTTATTTGTTTATACTTTAAAGAATTTTATTATAGTAAAATTCATGACTTATTTTATTACATTCAAATAATTTTTTTTATTGATTTACCAATTGAATTCTTAATCAAATTGTTTATATACAACTAATTTATTGATATGACAATATTACAATCAATTTTTAACTTTACAAAGATTATGAAATTATAAAATTTTCTAATAATCATTAATTTCTTTCATTCTACCAAGACTATAGAAATGCCAAAATAATTCAAAATAAATTTGATGCATTAATATTTGGGCATGATATATGAAGAAATGTAAATTAGACATCCGTTTTTGTTAAGAACCTACATAAATGGACAAAAATAATTCAAAAAAATGCTGGTATATGAAGGAATGTAAATTAGACATCAATTTTTTTACTAAGAATCAACATAGATATATGATATCACACATCAATTTCAACATATTAACCGACATCTAAAAGTCTCCTCATATTTTAAAAGGCCAATGCATTCCTCCATTTGCTTTCTCTTGTCTGAAATATTTGTCTTCATAGTCTTTGATCTTCATTTCAAGTCCATGCTAATCGAGGTAGGGAACTTCATTTTTCTAACACTATATTCTTTTCTATGTTGCTAAATTATATCAATTATTTTTATATTTTTTTTAGCTTTATACTTTGCTAATGAACTATATTTTCGGGTTCAACTTTTTTTTTCCTCTTTTGTTTCTTAATTTGTTTATTGGAAATGATTTCAGTTAGGGTGCAATTTTTTTTTGTGTTTCCAGGTAATATGAGGTGTTTTTTTTATTGTGGTTGACTAGTCATGCCTCGTTTCTAACTAGCTACTAGAAAAAATGAAAAAAAAAATGGCTGAACGTTTGCTAGCTACAAGTTGCACTCACAAGTTGCACTCATGATTTTAGTTAGGGCTTATGCTTCTACAATATATTCTTGTTACATGAATTTTGGTAGATAACCTTCACATCACCATCATAACATGATAGGGTTAGTTTTACTTTAAACAAACTTTGCTTGTTCTTCAAGGCACTATTATACTAATTTATCGTGTCAATTATATTCTTTTGTTATATATATGTATTGCATGTTCAACTTATTCCACCCTTGAATTAGCAATTTTATTTTGAACTAATCTAACTTGTTATGTAGTTTTCTAATTCAGCCATGAATTATTATTAGATGATGATATATTCACAGAATTATTAATTGTGTAAGGTTAACTTCTTTTTCTTTTTTTCCTTTTAAATAAGCATATGGATCATTCTAAGCATAGTGAGAAGATATAGGTGCTACACTTATAAAGGAGATCACCTTGATGTGTAGTAGAGGAGAAAAGGAGAAATTTGAGCTCAATTTTAGAGATTGGGCAATTGGAGCTAGGCCATCCAAATATAAGAGTTACATTGGAATGTTGGCATACACCATAGTGCCAATCAATATTAAGGACTGGGAAGAAGTACCAAAGGATATCAAGGAGAACATTCCACAGGATGTCTTCGTATATATTACTTATCTCCAATTTGAGTTTAAGATATATATAACTATTTTCTTTGAATCATTGTATATAAGTATACTATATGTGTGTGTTGTTTTGTAAATCATCTTTGATGTTAATGTGGAGAGGAGAAAAAAAGTGTTAAAGCTTGTTGGGCAGTAATTGAAGGAATTCAAGAATCGGTCGACAAAAGATTACATCATATTCAAGAGGAAGGGTGATGAAAACCCCCTTTAGAAATATAACTTCCTCGATCAACAAGTATGAGATGTTTTTTTTAAAGTAGCAATAGTCTGAGGCTTTTCAGGTAAATTTGGCCATCTTACCTCATATTTTTTTAAACTATTATGAGTATAAATATAACTTCCTAATAGGGTATGAGTGCAGCCAATTAGGAGAGACAAGCAAAAAATAAGTATAAACATATGTTGTCTCATGGCAAATATGTGAAGCTATACCAAGGATTGATGAAAGAAAAGCTTATAGAACAACACACTTCTAATCAGTTTAATTCACAAGTAATTTCTATATCTCGACATGAATTATGGAAGAGAACGAGGTTCAACACAAAAGGTGAATATATGATCAAAGTGAGCAATATAGTTGCTGAGAAAATTGTAAGTAATTTGGAATCATTAATTGCTTAAGAAATTATAAGTGTTAAGTGCTAGCAAATATTCTTGATTGTATACCATGGGATTCTCTCATGTAGCAATCAACATGGACATATGAACAATTGTGTTAGGAACTCAAGAGTATCCTAGCTATCTTAGGGGGCATAGTGGAGGAGTAGCTCTTAAGTCCCATTTTGGAGGATCTTCAAAGCGTCATCAAGGATCATCACTTTCTATGGAAGATCTTACTACAGAGATTGCTATTCAAGTGACACAGAAAGTGACAAAAGAAACTTGAGTTGAGATAGAAAAACTCTTTGATTAGAAGATGGAGACCAACCTTTAGAAGATGGGCATGCAACCATTCATCAACCTAAGGTCTTAGATGATAACATAGAGATGCACCCGCCTTCGTCACCTAACAGCATGAAAACTAGTTGTCTGGTAGACCTTAACCCATTTGTAGATTTATTGGAGGTAAATGACTATCACTAAAAGCTTAAACTTCCTTTATTATGTAAGTAGTTTCTAATATTTTCTATGAAAAATAACATTATAACTTTTTCAATTTGATTCTTTTTGTCTATATAGAAAGGAGCCAAATGTTTACTAGCTCTAGTGCCCAGTGACCATATAGTGGCATATGGAAGGGTTTTCTATGGCCACACACTCCATTGCTAACAACTGTCAAGCAATCAAGCAAAGGTCATCGTTGACACCCTATTTCGATCAGATTGCAAAACTATTGGTGCCAATGGAAGAACTAGTGATAGTAGGCTAAGCGATTGAAACTTACATCACATGGCTAAGTAGTCTTATCACTTTGGTTAAAAAGGTATGATTTTCTATCTAATAAATAATTTTTTAAAGACCCAATTTTGCTATATTTTTAATATCTAAATTTCATAATTTTATGCATGTCAATTAGGCATCTCACCAAAAAAGAATTGAGCAAAAAGGGGAGGAGACTAGGGAGGTTAAGAGTAAATAGACAAAGGAATCAATTGTTAGTATAGGATACCCTAGGGATAATTATTATAATGACATGGATACTTCATATCTTAGCATATTTAATGAAATATTATGTTTTAAGCTCTTTATGAATTTACTCCTAAATGTTTATATGCTTGATATATGTATACTATATTGGATAAAGTCCTTAAAGATATAATTATGTACAAGTAAATTACAATGGGTATTGTGATTATGAGATAATTTATATATATAGTTAGAATTTCTAAATATCATTGGTTGTGGAATAATTGAGAAAACAAGATATCAATTAGATTTATAGAATTTTATAGAGCAATCCAACTTGTAACAGAGTTCATCACTTAGATTCGTAGCCAAGAGCCCCTCATAAAAATTGTAGGAGTGGTACTTAGCTATCTAATAGGCTTAAGATTGAACTGAATTGAGGTTTCGAGCTTAAACAAATAATAAAAATACTGACACTGGTTATGGATCAATGGGTCAACACTTTATTTTGGCTTTTAAGCTGATTTTGACCTTTTAAATGGCTAAAATGGATTTGGGACTCTTCATAACATTTGTTGAGCATCCTCTTATCTTTCAAAAAGCATAAGAATCATATAAAACTGAAGTCCAAAACTCTATATACACCCAAAAACCTAAGAGAGTGCCAAATTATTGAATTAATCTAATTAAGCTCCACAACTAACCAATTCAAGAAACTAATCACAAGTTTCCAATTTGGCACAAAAACATGAAAAAAGGCTAAATGGAAAGGGATATAAAATGTGTATAAATTGTATTGATCAAATTTCTCCACACTTAATTCTTGCACATCCTCAAACAAGCCATCAAAACTAAACCAAACTAGATTCAAAATAAAAACTTCAACACTAACCTTTCAACAATGATAGGAATGCAAAACCAAAAGTAGAGAAACAACAAAAATTTCAAGGGAAATAACATAGTATGAAGTAGCATTCTTAATAACTCAAAAATCAAAGACAACTAGCAAAATAATATCATTTATGTTAACATGTGAATTCAATCAACCAAATTCTTCTGTGACCCTAAATTGGAAACTGATAATGTAAAAAGTGTGAGAAAGGAGAGATGAAGAAGAAAGAGACACCAAAAGTTTTAATATGGTTCAGTTAAAGTCAGTTGTTGACCCCTATATCCATAATTATTATATTTCTCCATTTGTATTGATAGAGTTTTGTATTTTGTTAGGTACTCTTTTTATTTTTGTAGAGTTTCTACTTCTCTTTAGGGACTCTATCAGTCTAAGAATTGGTTCTCTATTTTTAACTTCATTCTCACTTATGCAAGTTGGTCCCTCCACGGGTTAAACCACGACAAATGTACTTCAACTTGTGAGTTAAGCCTAACGGCCTGAGATCAATGCTGACCTTTTGACCAGTGATTTGATGTCCTACTTTGGTGACCTTAATTCCAATTAAGTTAGGCTTTTATTAGTTAAGCCTGTCCCTTAGGCTTTTACTAGCCCATTTATATATGGTTCCAATGTTAGGTTTCGTGCATCATGCACAACAAAATTTAAAAATTTTTGAAACCCAGCCACGGATCCATGTGCATAATATAAACCAATTGGTTCATGATTTACCTTATTGTGTTGCGTATGTATTGAATGCAGCAACACAGATCACTGTTTGACACAAATCTCGCTTATGTCAGAAACTCCTCCTTGCTGCTCCGATTGGATCCACAATCATGAACTAGAACTGTAGGTTGATGTAGAATCACAAACACAGATTGTTTCAAACTGTGTCTCTATGGTATCCACATACGAGCAAGACGAAACTCCAAATAACTTGGATGGAACCTCCTCTCGCACTATGTCTCTGCTAGAAGACGACTCTCTCTAATTTTAAGAACTCTTAATGGACGTTTTTCATACACTAGGAAAACTCTTTTTCACTCAATATTTTGGTTGCCTCCTTTTCTTATGTGTTCTCACTTGTGTATGATGCCTACACTAACCCTATTTATGTTATCTCATAAGTCTAGGATTTTAGTGATAAAAGACCTAGGCCCAGTCCAACTGAAAGTCCTAGTCCTAATCCAATTGAGAGTCTTAGTCCTATAGAAAGTGTG
>JANHAO010020533.1:0-12812 GCA_026873985.1 Saraca asoca | reverse complement strand
TCTCTCAAAATATCTCCCTTCTACATTTGTTGAGAACCTTCCATTATCTTGGGCTTAAAATGGATTGGACCTTCTTCTTCTTCTTATTCTTCTTCTTTTTTTTTTTATTGGGCTAAAATAGTTTGAGCTTGAGATGGTGTTAATCTTCAACATGTTACATTTATGGATTAATCAAATTTTAACGCACACTTACTCTAGTGAATAAAGTTATAGCATCATCAACTGTACTTCCTTCTGCTGGATATGATTCATGCCATCTCTGCAAAATTCCCCTCACACTAAATTTCGGCTTAAACTCAACCTTCAACAAGACAATAAGACTCTCAGGAGAAAAAATAACAAAATTCTATTTGAAATGGATACTATTCTTTCAGAGGCCCCTAGAACCAAAAAACCGAGCATATTTTTTTCCTTCGGTTTAGAAGCAGAAGCGAGACTTAAAATTACAGTAAAATTACCATAGAACCTGTGTGGAGAGGGGCAAGTAAAGCATTGAAAAGCCCATGAACATATATATTGTAAGTTAAGGATTGACATCATAGATATCCCAAATCACATCTTTGAAATCACACTGAATTTAATAATATGCTTAATCTAATAATATGAAACACTAAGAATAAACATAAAAATCTTCATGGATATGATGTAGTGGTAGACAGTGCAGAGACTGATCGGCAGATGTGTACTCCACGCTTTTGCTAAGGTTTGGACCTGAAATCAAATCGAAGTTGAAAAAGGAAATTTAAAAGAAAGAGAATACTAAAATCAAAACAATTAAGTGCCATTAGATAATGAAACTACTGACAGATCAAAACAATTAGGAGAGGAAGACGAGTGAGCGAGTTTGAGGGTTTGGTTGATGGAAGCTTGTAAGGACTTTGATCGTGTGCCACAATGAAGCTAAGAGGAGAGATGGTGGAAGTTTCAGTGACTAAAGTGATAAAATTCAAACCATTGATTTTTCCTTTGATGAAAGCAGAGTATGGCTGAAATCTTTTTCCTTCGACAAGAGCAGAGTATCGCTGAAGCATACCTCTACTGCCCAATGTCTTGGGTAATAATTTTTTTTAACCAAGTCTTTGAAGTGTACAAACAAAAATTTATTTTGGGCCTACAGGTTGAATAATAAGCATGTAAACAAAATTCGTAGCTGTCACAAAATTTATTAAATTTTGCGATGGTTAAATAATAAATATTACAATTATTCATTTTCTATATATATATTGCCACAGTCAATCAATCTCAAGTGATATTATTTTTTTGCAATGTTTCTTTTAACCGTTGCAAAGTAACCGCAATAATTTGATCATATTTTTATAGTGATAGAGAAGAAAGAAATAATAGAAAAATTGAAGTAGTATTCTGTCTTCTCATTTTTTGGTTAAGTTATATCAGAGACTTAAATAACTTATCAAAGTAAAGTAACTTGTGAGAGACTTGAATAACTAGCAAAAATAATTTGTAAAGTATAAGTAATGAGAGACTAAAATAATTTACAAAAATAATTTATAAGTTATTAGTAATGAGAGACTTAAATAACTTACAAAAGCAAAGTAAGGAATGAGAGACTTAAATAATTTGCAAGTTATAAGGAATGAGAGTTGAGTAGTTTTCAAGTTTGAATTTTCTTACCACCATAAGACAAAAAAAAGCTCAAAAAAAGCTTAAATTAATAAACTTAATTAAAGTTGTTTTTTGCAGCAGGCCCCCAGGATAATAACATCTAAAAAGATCGTACTCCTTTCAAATTTCCTGCACGAAGACGATTACCCTCATATGGGGCATTAACCAACACTTGGTGACCCCTTAATCGAACCTGTTTTGATGCATCATGGTCAGCATATTCAAATCATAATTTTTTAATGGCCAAATATGATGTGTAATGAGCAACTCTGCTACGTCAATAAAATATTATAATAAAGATGTAATAAACAAAAGAAAAGTCAACATATTCCACACATGGGTATGGATAAGTGTGAAATTTATAGCATGTAATTGCACCACACTTATATCATTCTGTTTTCAAGCATTAAATTATTACTGTGAAGGAAAGCTGTATTAAAGAGATATAAATGAGGTCATCATCAATCTTAATTCAAATCAATTTTTATATCCCCAGAAGCACTGCCAATTAACAATTCTTCATATATAGCATAATATGAGATCAAGCAGCATCAATATTTAAGAAAATAATTATAATAGAGTCCTAGTATTCAAAAGAAGGTATTTGTTAACCAGTTACCTTAATCAAGAGCACTGATGAAGAAACATCTAATAATATTAGGAATATAAACTTTTCAAATATTTATGTACAGTGCGTAACTAGAAAATATATTTAGTGAGATCAAATTTTGTATGATTGTGTACCAATTGAAAATTTATAATAAATAAAAATGTTTTCATTAAATACAAATATTAAAAAATTGGGTTTTCCCTTCATATGTGTGCTTCAAAGTTAATTTTTGTTTAAATTACTACATTTGAAGATTTTTATGTAATACGTTATAATTTTGAAAAATAAGAGTTATAAATTTATACATAAATGTTATGTATTATTTTGAAATTTTTTTTACAATTTTAACAATGTAGATCTTAAATTGAATTTTAAGAAAAAAATAATAGCCAAAACTTTGAAAAATAAAATTATATCAAATAAAAAATATTCACGTATTAAAAACACAAAATAAGTAAAATGAATTTAAGCAATGAATACAAGTAAGCACTTTAACAATTACTTAATAAAATAATTGTTAAACTTTTGAATTGAAATAATATTTTATATAGTACTGGGGTAAATAGATTTCTATTCATGGAGTTAAAATAATATATCTAACACATAATTATGAACTTTTTAAGAGAAAAATACATAACTATAAATATTTTTTCCAACTAAGAGCGATCAATTGACGCCTCTTTGATTAACGTGGCAACTGTTAATGTATTTTTATTTAATTTTTTTTTCAAAATTTTGTAATGAGTTGAGAAAAATGAATTATATAAAAATATATAAATTTTTAAAAATTTTATATCTCACACACAATGGTTTCAACCCGTTGATTAAGAAGATCCTAAAAAGAATTCAATGTTTTTCACACATGAAGGTGACAATCACAACACAGCTCATATGTCAACGTATCCAAACTTAAATCAATTTAATTTGACCTAATGAGAATGTGACCCTTAATTGTATTAAGGCTGCGTTTGGGAGAGTTTGGGAGAGTTTATCTATAATTTATATTTAAGTTTATCTTACCACATAAGCATTTTAAATAAAAAAATTTAAATGTTTATTTAAACTTATGAAAATAGTGTATGGCTCTTCTATAAGTCAATTTGAGCTTATTTCAATAAGTTTTATGGGAAAACTTATCAAAAAAAACTTATTGAAACTTATAGACATAAGTGTTTAATTAAGTTGTTTTTTCAAACGGATCATAAATACTCTCTATGTTGCTTTTTAATTGGCGTTTTGAACATTTTTTTATTTATTTTTATTTGTTATTTTAGGAATTCAATGAAGCATTAAATATTTTTTTTTTCAATTCTATTATTTTTTAGTAGGAGAGAATAATAGAGATATAATGAAAAAAAATGTTACTGAAGAGAGATAAATGATAATTTAAAAAAAAATAAAGATAATTTTTTATGTAATTGAAACTATTTAATAATTTTCTTAATCCTGCCCAACAGCAACACCAGAAATCAGGAATCAGAGGGAGTAGTTGTAAATGGGATGATTTATTTCATGACATAACATATATGTCAATGCATTCATTCTTAGATCAAATTAATTTTGTACTTATAATAAATATTGAGCGATATATTATATTAAATACCTCTGCATGGGATTCATTATCAATCTTGATTGAAATCAATGGTAAGAATCAACGGAAAACAACAGGAATTTATAGCAACCTAACAGCAAATTAAATTCAAACATGCAGGTAAAAAGGAAAGCTCAGGAAGGATATATTTATTGCTTCCTCTTTCGTACCCTCACCACCAGTGCCTGCAATTAATCTTGATGCCCTAATAGTTAGCTGCATTCATGGAGTATTACATTATATACAAACTGCTGCTTTAGGTTTTTAAATCATTTTTCTCAGAAAGTTCATATTACCTTCTATATTATTGTTTGAAACCTCGTTCCTATCAAAGCGTGCTATCATGTCTGCAGATGAGAAAATGTCTCAGAAAATATACAATTACTGGATAAGAAGCCGCACTTCCAAATTTCCTGTTATCTTCTATGTAATTTCGTTTCTGGCTATATTCTTTCTTATCTATGCTCTAAACAGCCTGTCCAAATCTTCACCATACTCAATTTTCTTGATCAGTGGCAATCAAACTCTCATGCAACAACAAAATTCTCAGCTTCCCATGCAAGAAAGAATCGAGGAAGCAGATATCGAAACTCAAGATCCTTTCATTCCCCCGAAAAACATTTCGAGGGAAGAGAGAATAGCGTGGTTCAAAACAAAACTGCCTGAATTCGAGATACTAAGGTCAACTAGCGCATCCGAGGATTTTCATAGTCGGGTTCTGAATTTCCTCGGCCAAGGTTGTCCTATACTCTTCTACATAATATGGCTGTCACCGGCAAAGTCCTTCGGAAAAAGAGAATTCCTCACTGTAGACACACTTTTCAAAATTCATCCTCAAGGATGTTTGATTATCATATCAAGATCCATGGACTCGAGAATCGGATACCGGATTCTGAAGCCTTTTGTCGATCGCGGGCTAAAAGTTGTAGCAATAACTCCGGATTTGCCTTTCTTGGTAAAGGACACGCCAGATGAGGCTTGGCTCGAGGAATTAAGAAGTGGTACTAGAGATCCTGGATATATTCCACTGTCTCAAAACTTGTCCAATTTGATAAGGCTAGCAATGTTGTATAAATATGGAGGTGTTTACATGGATGCTGATATTGTGGTTCTTAGGAACTTCTCAGAATTCAGGAATGTGATTGGAGCACAGAGCGTAGACCCATCGACTAAGCAATGGACAAGGTTAAATGGTGCGGTTATGATTTTTGATTTTCATCACCCAATTCTTGTGGACTTTTTACAGGAATTTGCATCGACCTTTGATGGGAACAAGTGGGGCTACAATGGACCTTACTTGGTTTCTAGGGTTATGGAGCGGGTTGGAAGCACACCAGGATACAATGTCACTATTTTGCCTCCTAAGGTCTTTTATCCCGTGGATTGGAATAAGATTGGATCTCTTTTCAAGAAGCCGGAAGATGAATCTCAAAGATTATGGGTGGATAACAAAGTGATAAATTTATTATATGAAGGGTCTAGTTATGCAATCCACATGTGGAATAAGATGAGCAGAGATCTGAAAATTGAGGAGGGAAGTGTCATGGCAAGATTAACAGCTGAGCGTTGCATTGTTTGTGATGATATAACAAACAGTTAACGGAGAAATTTCACAGCAAAAATCAGAGACCATAGTCTGCTTACAAAGAAAAGAGCAACTAGAAGTTGGAGTGTGTCATGCTGTAAGTTTGCTTGTATAACCTTCCTATTTCAGCGCTGTAAAAACCAGCTTAACGTTTCTAGTTGCTATTTTTGTTGAATTTCTTTATGTATTGTCACGTAAATAAGCACTTATGGGTCTTGTTTTTAGGTGTATATATTTTTTTAATAATTTTATCCTAAGAATTTTTATTTCTTCGATTTCAATCCGCATCTAAATTGTAGGAAGGTTAAAAAAGGAAAAGAAAAGAAAAGAAAAGAAAAGAGCTACATCCGAGACTAAAGAACAGAATGCTGGATGAAGCAAGTTTCAACGACTAAAACTTGGAATATCATGAGGTAAGAAAAACATAAATGAAGATCCCTAGCTCCATCATGATATATAATAAACAAGTAAGGCTTCGGTAATGGTTTTAAATTCGATTGCAATCACGACTGTGCATTGCAATTTTTGTAATGTAATTGCGTTAGTCAGAATACAAATTATAAACATTGCAGTTGTAAAATTTTTTTACTAGTTTGCACAAACATTTTAAATCATGCAATAGCAACGAATCAATAAATTCTAGTCACTGTGGCTGCAATGTTACGATGTTGCAGCAAAAAAAAAAAAAAAGCCTGTAATGGACGTGATTCGAGTCACCAGAACAAATGTTATAGTCCATAATTCAAAAGGTCAATCCAAACAATTGTGATAAAATTAGATTTGTCAATGAGCTAAGTATGGTCAGATCAAGCCGAAATTTATGTAAATTAGTAGACTTATAGGTTTGGTCCAAGTTTAAGTTCATGTGAAATTTAGTCCATTATTTGGGGCTTAAGCCCATGGGTATCGATAAAGTCCAGACTTCGTCCATAGACTTATTATTGCTCTACATCGTTAAACTTTATAAATAACATATCAAATTAAAAAAAAAATTATACAAGATTATAAACACAAAATGCATGTTTGATTTAATGATTAAAATTTTTAATAATCAATTATAAAAATGGGTCACATAATTGATTATATCACTTTTTAAAAATGTTTGATTGTGCTTTTATAATATTTCAATAATTAATTATAGGTAATAATATCAATTAATAAAAAAATATTTTAAGTAATTTTTATTTTAATTAAGATTATAGAAAGAGAAACATTCATATTTGTACTCCTATTATATAATCTTGCGTTATTTTTTCTTTTATCTTCATTGTCCTTATTCTAACAATAACAACAAAATCTTTTTTTCTCTCTTCGTTTATTGTCATTTTCAATAATTTAATATTAAAAATTGAGTTTTCTATACATCATCCAAATAAAAATGGATTATATATAATTAATATTAAAAGATATTACTAATATAAAATAAATTTTATATAATCAATTATTTCATTATTATACCTACCAAACCCAAAGAAAAAGAAATTATCATGTAGTTTATTTGGCCCAAAAAAAATGGAAATTTTATTTTAATTATAGTAGACAAAAATATTTATGATAAATTCTAATTTCGTTATATTATACACATAATAAGACATGATATTAAGAGAGTAACTAAAATACACACAAAGAAACATATAAATTTTATTATTTTGATAAATTTTCTAATAAATTTTTATCAATACAATACAATTAGTTGACAATTTCATATTCTATATATATAATTTATCAATATTATACAATTAACTAATAATATTTGATATATAATTGTATATATACATAATTGTATAGCGATGGAAACAGAAAAAGTTTTAGATTAGAAAGCAAAACAAACAATAAATAGAAAATTTTAATATTATTTTTAAGAACATTTTAAATCGTCATTGAACTTTATAATATAACTTATTTTTTTGAAATTAAATCTACTATAATAACTTCAATTTTTTTTTTACTAAAAGTGAAAATACATAGCCACTTTTACTAAAGAATGTTGTCTATGAAAAATATGTATCTTATAGTATAATTTATTACATATTATGTTTTCCTTTTTTTGTTTTTAAATACTTACATATACAATGTATTACAATAAATTGTTTAAAATAATATTTAAAGTACTAAATTGATTAATTTTGAATTGTTACTGGAAAAATTTTTAAAAAAAATTATAGATATAATTAGGATTTAAACTTGGACTTAACTTGTAATGCATAAAAAACCCAACATATTAAATAGGTTTAATATATTGGGCTGATGATCTATTCGATTTAGTCCAGTAAATTCCCAAGACATTCAAACCCATGTATACCTTTTGATAAAATCGAAGTACTGAACAAAAAGCCATATCTTAATGAAAAATCAATAATTGCCTAAACTACAAGAAGTACATGGACAAGAAAATCTCTATCCATTCTGGAACAATGAACTTCTCCGAGGCATTTATATAAACATCATCGCTAACATCCTCCACTTCATCCAAAGTAGCCACACATTTTGATGGCGAGAAAGCAGAATCAGTAGTTCTAACGCTTCTTGCCTTACCTTTCTCTGACCATGCATTTGAAGTCTCCAACAATACCTTAGGAGCGTCAACCCATGCATTTAATAAAGGATAATTGGCCATTTGAATCCGCTAGTATAGTTTCTTTGGCTTCCGACTATGCACAGTTATGCTTCTCTTCCCACTGCAAGTAGTCTTTTCCGTTTTCTGCTTAGTAACAGCTTCCTTCTGGCTATCTAATTCCCCAATATTTAAATGCTCTTTTGCCTTCGTATATTCATTCTCTAGCTGGTGCACTTCAAATGAGTTTTGGGAATCTAACGTGGAAGCATAGCGAAGCACACCGCCTGGAATTGTCATTGAGTTGTTGAATTCTGTCTTCTGCCATGGAACCTGTAGAGTCCACCCAGGCGGATCAGATAAATCTTCTCTTCTATTTAGGATATCATCACTGTCATCTATTTTTGCTTTGGCATTCATATATTGATTCTCAAGCTGTTCATATGAATTTTGGGACTCTTAGGTGGAGACATGATGAAGCGCTCTATAAGAGGAATGCTGTTATCTGCCATGGAATCGACATTTTCTTGCGTCGGCTAAAAAGAAACTCATCCTTTCTTGGGGATGAAAATGTCTTTTGTGTTGTAATTGACATAAGATATTAGTCAATAACCAGTATACATCATGTCACAAAGTATTTAAATTTATACAAAATAATCAATTCATAAAATAATTTGCATACCTGATATTAAAAGTAAATTCATAAAAGCAAATGTTCCATAATATGTACATTTCAAATGGATCTTCTTAGTATTTCTTTGTTTAGGATGTAAATAGAAATCTCTCTTGTTGTAATCCTATTGGATCAATTGATCCATCATCATTAGCTCAGTTATAAGATTCATACTACTAAAGTCTATTTTTGGTCTAGGTATCCATTTAAATCTAATGGTCTGATCACATATTAATTGACCAATCTTACTTTATTGTTATGACATTCAATTAATTCAATTCAATATATAATTAAACTATGATGGTCTAATTTTCTACTTGGACAATATAGTTTAACAAACAAGAAATTGAATTACAATATGTGCCACAACAATGAATGTCAATAACAATTATAACTCAATTACAACCATAGCTCAATCATAAATATCCAATAATGCAGATCATCATATAGTGTTATACATATCTTTAACACTTATGTTTTAACAATCAAAACATAATGTGGAATGTATGAGTAACTAGCCATACATATTAAAATGTGATCATATGTACGTCTTTATGAAATAGTCCATGCAACCACCCAAGATGTCTAAACGAGGATAAATCTCAATACAATAATAAAACAGGATCTAAATGTCTCCATTATTATGCCATAAATAAATATGCACAATTAACAACATGATATATACATATAAATGAAATATAGGGCAATATCATAAATATTTCATTAATCTCAAGATAATAATTCATTGTTTCACTAAGAAATATGAAACTCCCACTAACCTTCAACATTGAAAGGTTTGGCAAAATTCATTCTAATCGCTTGTTAGTGAACAATTCAACATCAAAGCCTTTGGTTAATGGATTTGTAGGCATATAATATGTGGCAACATGCATAATGCTTGTGTGTCTTCTCTCTAACAAATTGATACTTAATATCAAAGTACTTGTAGCAATAGTATTTTCATTATTATTTTGAGAATTCACTATGATAGCATAATAACAACATATAGTTAAGATCCTAGATATGTTTTCTACAACTTTGAATCTAGATATCATATTTCTTAACCAAATTGCTTCAAAGTGGCTTCACTTTGCCTCCATAGTAGAAGTTATTGTAATTAATTGCTTGATAGTTTCCTTAGTACAGCTTCTCATATCATCATAAAGATGTATTTAGATATCAACTTCCTATTATATAAATAATTCACAAAAACATAGTCAAAGTAGCCAGTAATAATCATATCACTAAATCTGTAATAGGTTAGCATAAAGATTCTAAATATCTTATAGGTACTCTATAACTTGCTTTGCAGTAGTCCAATATTTCTAACTAGGATCACTTAAGTATTCCCAAGTACACTAAACAGAAAAACCATATTAAGATATGTACATACTTATGCATATAACAAGCTACCAACAATGTTAGCATATAAGACCTACTTTGATCTTTATAATATTTTGAGAACACAGGGCTTTAGAAAGAATCTTACCCCTTTAGAAGGGTACAATACTTGGAGAGCACATAAAACATATTGATCCTTTTGAAAACCTTCTCAACACATAATTTTTGAGACAAGCCAAGAAGACCCTGGGATCTACCATGATGGATCCATATGCTTAGCATGAAAAAAGCATTACTAAGATTCTTTATATGTAAACAGTATTTGCTTTGTCTTAATCTTAGGACTCATAATATTGTTTTCAAGTATAATATTATCAACATAATACTAGACACATAAATATGTCTGTGTTCAACTTAAAACAGATACACAAATCTGTATCATTCTTTTTGAGCCCAAGAGAAGTAATAATCTCAACAATCTTCAGATGCCATTATCTAGACATTTTATTCAAATCATATTTATGAATCTTTTCAATTTACACACTAGGTGTTCTTTACTCTTCTCTCGAAAATCATCTTGTTAGTTCATACAAGTAGTTTTTGGGTAATGACCATTTGAGAAGGTAGTCACGCATCTAGTGAAGCTCTAGGTCAATATGAGCTACCAGTGTCATAGCAACTCCAAATGAGTTTTTAATTAAAACATATAAGAAAATTTTCTAAAATCAACACCTTCTTTCTAAACATGGCCTTTTGCCACCAATATGACCTTATACCTCTCAATCACCCATTAAGTATCCTTTTTGGCCTCAAAGACCCTTTTGCATCCAATAAGCTTACAATTAATAAATAATTCTATATGATCTCAGACATCATTATGGATTATCAAAGCAATCCATCATTGACGTTAAATTTGTGCTCATGCAGATATATCACATAATCATTAGTAATTTTTAATCTGCGAGTCATCTAGAATTTCCTCAAGAGCACTTTATTTACATGACTTAGTTCTTTTCTACAATTAGTGAAGCATTAAGCCCTTTTGATTTTTAACATTGGTTTTACCATTTGTTATATTAGATCATTTTCTTAATCAATTCGATTTTTTGACCAATGATGGTGCTAATGAAATAACAATTTATGCCTCTCTGAGAGAGATATTACATGGTCTTTCACTTCTACTATCTAACTAATAAATAAAACAAGGTATTCAATAATCTTGGTGGTCTGAATTAGACAATAAAGTCTTCTACTTTTGTAGCCATAACAACATTCAATGAAGTGACCTTCAACAATCTTTGGATCAAGTTACTTAATAAATGGATCATATGGTTTCACTTTAGCCTTATAACCCAAGACATGGAAATACCTAAGACTAGGCTTTTCCCATAAAGCAAATCATATGGGGTTTTAAGTACATACTTACTAGGGACTTGATTCAAAATATACATTGCATACAAAGTCTAATAAAATTGATTGCATTAACATGCATCCAATCATGTCCATAAGCATATAATTCCACCTTCTTATAATCTAGTCATGTTTGAACATTCCAAGGATAAAGTTGCTAACTGCAAAATTCACAGTCTTGGATATATTGCATAAAAGAATTAAAATTTCCACCAGTCTATCATATATTTATAGCACTCACCACCTTTATCAGAACTAATGTACTTGATTTTCTTATCATTTTGAGTTTAATCTCAACTTGAAACACCTTAAAAAAAAATTTAAGGATTTTAACTTTTTAGTAGATATTTCTATCTAACGAAAAAAAAAAAATTGATCAATCACCAATGAAAGTGAAATATCACTATCTATTCATAGCACTTGGCATAATTGGTTTACTTACATTATTGTGAACCACTCTAATACATCCAACATTTTGGCCTTTTTCCTTTTTCTAACTTTAGCAGGGAGTATCTCTTTGGATGCAATCAATACATACACATAAAAAAACAAAAAGATATGTCTGGGTCATGAAGAATCTTTTCTTTTATCAATCACCTCATTCTTCTATGTAGATATCACATAGACATCTATACCACATCATTGAGGATCTCACATTAATTCTAACTTTTTTGTTTCCAACCATAGTATTTATTTAACTAGCCAATTCTCCAATTTCCAAATGGCAACTACTCCTACATATTCATCTTTTACTTTTCCACCATTTCCAATCCAACTATTGGTTTTCTATCACTTAGCTTCCTTTTGTTTCTTAACACTTATAATAAGCTTATAATGCAAATGATTACACCTTCATCTAACCACCAAGTGTTCAATAAAATGTCTCACTAGAGCTAGCAGAACATTATGATGCACACTCAAATAAGTTTTTTTTTTTTTTCGAAAATTAGGTTCTTTTGGCTAATTTCCTGAAATGTCTTAAGCCCTTTATAAAATGATTGTTGTAAAGATTCCATTTTATAAAGCTCAAATGTTTAAATTTTAAGTCTTACGATTCATTTAACTATTTTAGATGCTTTAAAAAATATATAGAATAAATAATAACAAACAAAAGCTTTGTCTATTTTGTTTTTGCTTTCTTTTTTCTTGTTTGGTGAAAAAAACAAGGGAACTGATACCTTTTGTTCCAAAAACAACAAAACCCCAGATGCGCTCCTTTTTATTGACTGTCACTGCTGCACCTCTAGCTAGCACCATCGAAATGTTAGAAAAGAAAAAAGGTAAAATGCAGTATATAGAACGGACTCTATGTAGAGAAAGAAGAAAATTTTATGCAGAGGAAGAAGAATGCTCTCTGTTTTATTGGATAATCATAGTGCCTAATTTATAGGCTTACACTTCAACATAACAAACAAGAGATAAAAC
>JANHAO010020532.1:0-12818 GCA_026873985.1 Saraca asoca | reverse complement strand
AATAAAAATAATTTTATTAAAATAATTTTATGAAATAAAATAATTATTTTCAAAAAGATAATATAATTTCTAAAAATAATTATTTTATATATGTAATAAAAATTATTTAATATATTTAAAATAATTTTATTTTTAAATACATATATTTAATATAAAATTATATCAAATATAAAATTAAATATATTAAAATAATATATATAATAATTTTATATATAAGATCAAATATTTAATATTAAATTATATAAAATTATATATTTAATATAAAATTATATTAAACATGATAGAAGAAGATGATGTGAAGAAGAAAGAAAAAAGGATTCCTTGATAAGAAAGAAGAAATGGAATTAAGGGAATGAGTTAAGGAAAAATAAGGGAATTGAATAAAGTAAGTATGAACCAAACAATAAATAATGGAAAGAAATTCTTGATTTCATTACCTCGATGTTAAAAGCCCCAACCAAACACTACCTAAGTATGAACCAAACAATAGGTAATGAAAAGGAATACTTGATTCAATTATCTATGTGTTAAAAGCCCTAACCAAACACTATTTTAGTATATATAATATCACTATGCTAAAAACAGCATCAGTGGTATGAATGTTGGAGAAGTTTGACTTGAACAGGAAGGACGTCAATGAATATGGCCTTCAACACCAATCTAAAATTGTTCCAGTAATGATCTCAATGACATATGGAAGATCTGCTATCATTTAGCATCTGTTTAAAACAGACAGCATCACATCACCTATTGAGTTTGAAAAGAACTTACCCACCAGCTCAAATGAATAGTTTCAAAGTATTACCCATCTCAATTTGGATCCGATAAAGAAATAAGTCAAGTCTTTGAACCCAATAAAAACAATCAAATAGTTCAGCACCAACATTAAAGAAGCTAGAATGTTCAAGGACCAAAAATGTAATTTACCATGATGACTGCAATCAATACAAGGATTGCTCTTTTACATGCAACAAAACTTGCAAGACAACAAAGAATGGCCAAAAAACACATTCTCAAAGAATGAAATCAAGTAGCAGTCCTATGATCTGACATAATAAATAAGTGATACCTCTGTAAATTAGCCTACAGATACAAATATTCCTAATTGATTTTTAAGTGAACAAGTGCCAAGTGAAATACTAAAACATTCATAGCTAATCATCAGACTCAGATTACCTTCTCATCTTCTTCTTTGCTGGTTCCCCAGATCTCTCTTCTACTCTCTCCTCCACATATTCATTCTTCCTCTTCTTCCTCTGCTCTCTCTTTGCCTCTTCAGTATTTATTTTATCCACAGGTCCACCCTCCGATGTCTTTTTCTTCTTGCTTTGTAATTCCTGAGGATCAATTGACCCTCCATTTTCAATCTTGTCGCCCTTGTCCTTATTCATGTCCCTCTTATGTTTCTTTGCTCCCTCCATTCCCAAGTCATCCCCAGCTCCACTCCGAACAAGAACAGCTTGAGCCTTGGTTGGCAGTTTGCTTTCATCTATCCTTTCTCCAATTTGAACTCCATTATCTCCGAGTTCCCTTGAATTTACTTCCTGCTTCTTTTTCTTCTTCTTATGCTTCTCAATCCCACCCTCACCAACAGCATCATTTGGTTGTAGACTGAACTCAAAACTTTGAGTTGGTTTTCCTTCATCCATGTTTTGAGTCTTAGTTGGTAGTTTGCCCTCATTTTCTTTCTCTTCAATTTCAAATCCATTATCTCTATGCTCACTGGACTCTATTTCCTGCTTCTTTTTCTTCTTTTTATGCTTCTCACCTGAACCCTCATTTCCTGCATGATACCCAACAGCTTCATTAGGTTCATGACTAACAACATTATAAGTTTGCTTTTCTACACCATCAGCCCCATGCTCACTCCCAAACTGATGCCCTTTGAACTTGTTCTTAGATTGCACGGCAACATGATTTAGCTCCTCACTAATGTCAATGGTCCGGATGGGGTTTTCCACAACTGTCTCTGAGCCGTTGTAAGTCTCTGATCTATGTCTTTTGTGCTTGTGACCAGAACGCAATGATTTAAGCTCCTTGTGGAGCTGATTCAATTCATGGAAAGCAGCCGAGGTCTGGTGGAGATATGCACTGATAGCCTGTGAAGCACCATTCTCAGCAGAGACAAATTTTGAGAGGATTTTTGCAGCTTTTGAAAGAGAGACTGATTTTGATGAAATAGCTTTTCCTGAAATTGTCTTCATTTTTTATCCTCTTTGGCCTTCACACATAAACCTAGATCAAAAGTGGCCATCAGTGCATATCTAGCTAACATTTAGACACAGTTGCAATAAAACTATTACAAACTATAACTAAGTAAAAGAAAAGAAACTACTTGATCTATTACATTCAATGACCCCCCACCCACCCAAAAAAAAAAAAAGAAAAAAAGGAAATATCCATCCTACATACCCAAGAAAGATAGACAGGAGATAGTTAATTAACATGCGACTAAAAGGTAAAATGTAATACATAGGACTTTATATTCTTATTTTCACCCGATATCATTGTTGTTCCTGTTAAGCATAAGACATCAGAACTAGGTATGCAAAGAAGGCAAGATAAGGAGTTAAGTTCCCAAACATAATGCTTCCCCACCACACAAGCAGGTCACCTCAGTCACTGCCACCCATCAGGTGGGACTATACTTACCAACACCCCCCTTGGGGCAAAACCAAAAAGCATGTGAGTAAAGCAGAGCAGCCAGTACCCAAATATCAATTTAGTGCAATTTTTTTATTGCACTTTGTTGCACACAATCGATTCAATCAAAACAGTTAAATGCAAATGCTGTAAAATTCAAAAATTTATCAAATATCTTAGAAACATAAACCAGAGGTAGATTGTTAAATCTTAAAATTAGACAAATAGACAAAAAATTGTACAAGAACACTGCCAATGAGTATTGATATACTACCCAAAATACAAATTGCATGAACTTGTGCTATGATCATTTCAAAACCACTAAAAAAAAGCATAGAGTTCTCAAGATGTGAATGATAGATAGGCTGGCTATATATAAAGCACAAACTAGTCATACAAATTACATGTGAAGCCAAACATCAAACACATGCTATGCAAAGCAGAATGAGCCACTTATAACATTAACAGACACTCAAAACTAAAATATAAAGGAAATAAACATTGCCCATAACATAAATGACTACTAGAAGGGGAAAAAAAAAATCATATCTTATAACTAGGCAAAAACCCAGAGGTTCATCAAGTATTGGAAGCAAATACTAGAGTTTTTTCACTACTTGGGTAATCCCAGATATCAGAGTTAACATCAAAGCCAACTACTTTTGCCAGAATGCTACAACTGTCCAAAAAATTAATGCAACTCAAACTACTATTGAATTTTTTAAGAACAGCAAGAAATAGAGAAATGGGTAGCTCACAATCAACGTTACAGAATCAACTTACTTATATGGTACAACCCGTTCATGCAATAGTTCTCCGTTTCGGTAGAGAATGGGAAGCACCAACCCCTCAGGCTATTGCGATGAGCCCTAAATCCTGTATTACACGGCACTGTGTTTTGGCCTCAGGCAAGCAGAGTAGCTTGTGTTGTCTCAGTTTCTGCGGCGCAAAGTGTGAGAGGGAGAGAAGTCTTCTCACAAATTACTCAATTGCCTCAGTTTCATGCATTAATAATATTCCCTGGGACACAAACATTCATATATGAGAAAGATACACACAAACACACCTACACAAATATTTGCATATCATTATAATTAGTACAAAACATCCTCAAAATTAAAACAAGCTAGCTCAACTTCTTGACCATGTTATTCCTCAACAAATCATTGTCAACTGCTCCCTCTTTAACTTTGAGGCAGACTTACTGCTCTTTGTTTTTATTTTTATTTTAACCATCTAATGGATGTGAGGCAGACTTATTGCTAAACAAGCATGAAAAGTCTGTCTCATCAAGAACATTATAAATTCCAATACAGAACAAGAATTTGGCTTTTAAGATGTCTAATGGAATTTGTTGCTAGTCTTGGATTATTCAAGGTTGTTTCTTACACAACTTATTTCCTTGGTGGTCTAACTTAAGAACTCATACTCGCCTTATATCATTATATTTGCTATGCTAAATATGATGATATAATCAACGCATACCGCAAAAAAAAAAAAAGAATTAAACATCAAAAACGTAATAGTAGCCGCACATACCTGAGAAGCCGTCGAAGACTCGAAGTCCAAGCTGGGGCCGACGGCGTGTGGCGTGCCGTGGCTAAGACGCCGAGCTAATGCGGTGGCCGACCTGCTGCGTGCCGGTGGCTGAGCTGCTGCCGTCGAAGACTTGAAGTTTCTCGACGGCTTGACGTCGTGCGTACTGAAGCGTGAATACTGTGAGGTTAGAAGTCTAGGGGTCTTCCATTCGGCAGAGTTCATTTTTCTCTTGTTTGAAAGAGCAATAGGTCACTGGGTTTGTTGGGTATTCGTTGTGGGTTGGGTTGAGTAAATTGGATTGGACCAGTAAAGAGAGCAAATCTGGACTGAAAATGAGAAAAATAAACAATGAAGCCAACGAGCTTGGATGTGACCCTCCGCATTGACCTCAATCCGTACGAGTTGGCCCGTTTTAGCCCACAACTAAAATGGGTCCTAAAATTTTAGTCCAACCCAAGCAAAAACCATGGGCTGACCCGAAAAACCCGCATGCTGGAGTCCCTTTTACATTGCTAATGGGGGATGGTGATTTTTGGACGTTGATCGAAACACTGATTTTAATTTACAGTTATTGAAGTTTGATTTTATGATATTGATGGATACAAAGATAAAATAATTTTATTACAAAAAGTTGTATTTTTTATCAAAAGGTAAGAGTATAGTATTAAATTGCAATTTTTTCTTTAAAAAAATGAGAATTTGTATAAAATTAATAACAAAATTTATTATATAATTAATTTTTTTAAAACGTGTGAAAGAAAAAATCAACTAAAAATGACAACGGGCTGAAGAAAATAGATTAGAAGATTAAGGGGGCATTTGGTTTAAGTATTTTCTATTTTCATTTTTAAAGAAAATAGAAAATAAGGTTAAAAATATGTTTGATTTGATTTTATTGAAATTGAAAATATTTTTTAAAATGAATTAAAATTTGAAAATAAAAAAAAATTATTTTCATTATTTTTGTTTTCACAATATCATTATTGTAATTTTTTTAAAACTTTTAGTTAATTGAAAATGAATAAATCAAAAATATTTTTATTATTTTTATTTCTTAAAAATAAAAAATAGTAACTAAACTAAATATGTTTTCTAAAATTTGAAATTATGAAAATAAAAATTATTTTTAAGAAATAAAAATAAGAAATAAAAATAGAAAATATTTTCAGAAATCCAACGCTTCCTAAGATTCTTATACTTGTTTCCATTAAAAAATAATTTATCCATTTCAATTCCTAAACTTACATAAATTGGCTTTTCAATATTCACTCTTATCCTATTAAATTTTCGAATTCTCTTAATCGGTTCATGTTTATCTATTTTATTTTAATAAAACATATTTACTTATATTTATTATAATTTTTAAATAAAAATAAAATAATAGTTCTCTAAAAATACTAATAATAATACTAAGACAAAAAAGGATAATATAAAGTTTTGATTTTAATTTTTAATCTTAAAAAAATTATATTTAAATTAAATGATTACATACATAACTTTAATTTTTTATTATTATATAATTAGTTTATATATAAATGTAAATTATTTTATGTAATATAATATGGTATGAATATAGAGAAGATTGCCCGGTAAATATTTAATTGAGTAATGTCTCACCCATAACTTTTTCTTTTTTGTTCAAGAAAGATGCATTACAGAGAGACTTGACCTTTCAACACACAAATCATCAAGTTATAACCTCCACTGTAGAAACTTGGAAGGAAGACGCAAAGTTTAATTTCATACGTACACAGAAAACAAAATCTCAATTACTCACAAATTATAAAAGGAAATGACATCTAATAGTTATATATATATATATATATATATTTATGAATTCACCACTATATTATTTTCTTTTACAACACGAGAAAGTTTAAATTTATGTCATTTTATACATTATTCAAATTTTTTTTACCAGTATTCCGAGCGCAGTGATTTATAAATTCACTACATTGTGATAAAAACTCTTAATTAACAACACTCCGCGAAGACAGAGAAGGTTATGCTTTGATATATATTTTAAATAAATAAAAATTTAATATAAATATTCCTTTCTATATAATTCATGAAAATTATAAATGTGTATAAATTTATGTATAACAAATTAATAAAAGTTACAATTTCAACATTCAAAATTGTATCAAACAATTTTTAAATTTTTTTCTTTCTATATAAAATTTACAGTTTCTAATAAAAATTGTTAAAAATATTTTTTTACAAAATTTATAAAAATATGTATCAAGCACATCCAAAGCATGAGCCAAAATAGAGATTATTTAAGAGGAGACGACACTCCAAAAACAATATGCCTTCATCTATATGATAAAGTGAGAGAAAATGAAAAAAAAAAAAAAAGTTGTTTCATGTGATTACACTTCCCAAAGAAAATAATCCATAATGTATGCTTGATTACTACAATTATTAGAATGTTTAATAATTAATTATTACTCAAATAATTGATTATAACACTTTTAAAAAATAATTTATTACATTTTTTAAATCTTTTAATAATTGATTATAGGTAATAAACTCAATTAAATAAAAAATTATTTTGAGTAATTTTTTTAATTATAATTATAAAATAAAAATATTTAAATTTATACACATATTATTCTCACTTTTTTTATTTTCTTTTGTCATCATTATCTTTACTCTAATAATAATAACAATAAAATCTCATTTTTATCTCTCTGCCTTTATTATCTTTTTCAATAATTTAATATTAAAAATAATTTTTCTATATATCATCTAAATAAGAATATATTATATATAATCAATTATTAAAATATATTATTAAACTTAAAATGGATTATATATAATCAATTTGCAAACAATTTTGTTTTTAATTATATTTCATTGACAATTCATTTGAATATAAATTTTTATTTTCTTTGTAGTTAATTATTGTAATGGAACCAATCTAAAAATGCTTATTTCAATTTATTTACAAAAATTTTATATTTTCTTTGGAACATAGTAAAAGGCATGTACTTCATTTCAAATGTATATTGTTTGGACACATAAAGATAAATAACTAAGATGATAATATAATAATAAAGTCATTAATACGGTATATGTTTTAAGCAATTTATATGATTTTTAATGAAACTCTAAAAAAATTGTCTTAATTTAGAGAAAATTATATAAAAATAGTTTTAATTAAATATAATTCCAAGATTCTTGAAATTTAGATGAATTTTATATAATAATTTCATTGAAAAATAAATTGAATTGTATTTTTTTATGATTAATACGATTATGGTATAAGACCACTTTCTTTGTAAGACTACACATCGGATTAGGTCAATTTGAGACCTAAGGTATGTGAATTTAGATTTTTTTTTCATCTATTTTAATCATTTTAATATCATTTTATAAAAAAAAAATTAATAGAATACTTTCAACGAATCAAGAACTTTATTTACGCAATTTAGTTGACAACTATTTTTTTTTTCTTTTAGGAAAAAAATTTTAATATGATGTTGCCACTGCCTAACTGGAATAGGGCAGGTGGAATATTAGTTTAAAGGATGATAAATATTGTCGTAAAGAAGTTAATAGTTTCAAGTAAACCGGGCACAAAGACTGATCTTATTAACAGATACTTCTAATGGTATAATAATATTTAATGTTATCTTTAATTTTTTTTATTTAATATCATGACTTCAAATTCAATAATGCCGAGAGAAAAGAGAATATATATATATATATATATATATCTCTTATATCTTACTTTGCATATTACATCATATATCTTACTTTACATCTTAAGTTGATATATGAGTTTAATTAATTTTATTTGATAAAAATTTATAAGATAAATTTAAATTATAAATGATAATATATTTAAATATGAAAAAATCTTTATTATATATTTATATATTAAATAACTATATAAGTAATATAATTATATTTATATTAATTATAAAAAATATTATATTTCTTTTAATTTGATAAAATTGTTACCTTAATATTTTAAATTAACTAAATTTATTATATAAATTTTTTTCAATATTTTCAAAATATTTTTTTAATATATTAATAATCAAATAAATTTATTTATAAATTATTTTATTTAAAAATTTAAATTAACTCCTTTATATGAGAATATTTAATTATTTAATTAATAATAATTGATGCATTGTCATAATTAATATATTATTTTAAAAAATATGTATTTCATAAATATTTTTTTATAAAATTTTAAAAATATTTTAAATTAAAATTATGATAAGTACTCAAAATAATAAAAATTTAATAAAAATTATGAAATATTAAATCTAGTATTTAATATTTAAAGATAATATAAAATTTTCATGAGTAAGAATTTTTAGATAGACATTATTTATTAAATTATAATTAGATATTATTAATGGATGAGTATTTATTTTTATAGATATATAATTACTTATTTATATGTAAATTATTTAATACACACAAAAATCATTTAAATTGAAATCTATTAATAATTTTAAATTAAAAATGAAATATAGATAATTTTATTAGATTTTTTTGAAATAAATAACTTTTGTAAAGAATTATATACAACATTTATCAAAATGATTTATAATTTAAAAATTAGAGAATATATTATTAAAATTATCTAAATTTTAAATTATATAAATCACTGAAATATATATTAAAATATATTTAAATTTTATTTTAATATTAAATATTTAAATATAATACTATCAAATTTTAAGTTGAAAATCATTTCAATAATATTAAAATAGATATGAAGATTGCATTACTCAAATAAATAAATAATTTAAATATTAAAAATTAAAAATAATTTAAATATTAAAAATTGAAATCAAAGTATTATTTAATAATTCAAAAAAAAATTAAATTAATAATTTAATAAAAATAAAATTAAAAAATTGAATTAGAAATCAGTTATAAATAATTCAAATAAATAATTTATTATTAAAATAAATAAATGTAAAAATTTTATCTAAGATTTGGATTGGAATAAAAAAATAAAAAGAAAATTCAAAATTATTCTCATTTGTCTTTTTTTGATAAATAAAAAATACTTAGTATATAATGACGTTAAGTGAAAGTGAGTATTATTGCTTTTAAAATATTACGAAGATATGTGCGTGTGTGAAATAATTTGTATCGATAAATATTTTTGTTAAAGTTTTTATCTTTCAAAAATTTGCATTAAAAATTATATTTTTATAAAAATAGGAAAAAATTTCAAAAATTTTGTATAGAACTCAGATTAATGAATTTGTGATTTTTTGTTGGTGTGTGTATTTGTTATGCAAAAACTTTGTATAAAATTGTAACTTTCATAAAAAAATTGCAAGATTAATTTTGTATATAAAATTACAAATTTTATGTTAAAGATTAATAAAAAGTTGCAAGCTCTTTAAATAATATTGAATCATTATCCTACATAATTCTATAGTAATGTAAAAATTATTTTTCATAAACAAATTTAAATATTTAACCATACTATCACAAGTTACTTTATGATATAACTAGATTTATACCGTCCAATGCATGAGTACGATATTTAAAATTAAAGTATATTGAATTAAGCATATTGGATTGATAAGATATTAAAATAATACTTTGAAATTCCAAAAAATTGAAACATTATTCTTCATTTATTTTCTATTCTTTTACTTGTTTATCAGCTATTCTTCCATAAAAAATATTTGTACATATTAGAAATTCTTCCATTGCCTAAGGCATACATCATTAGAGTGAAAATTTTATTCTTATATAATTATACAATAAGTGATAGTTTTTCTCAAATTTTAATATAAAATAACTTACTTATTTTTAAATGAAATATTTGAGATTATTAAGTCTGCCATTAAAAAGTAAGTGCTCTTTTTCTTCCAAGCTTCTAATAACAAACTAAAACATGAAAAGAAAAATAAAAATGTTATCATCTTTAACTTTCCATTTTTTTAATAGTAGTAATAAATTATTAAAAATGAAAAAAAATAAAAATATTAACTTACTCATACATGTGCATACATCTATGCTAATATGTCTTTCATTTATCCGAGTTTTTATGTCTAGGTCTTGAAAAATAATGTATCAAAGATTTTCAAGAGACCAATTTTTTGTAAACATTCATAAATCAATGCAATTTAATAATAATAATAATAATAATAAAGGAATGAATATTGATTTTCAAAATTTGGTGGAAAATCAATATATCCGCTAAAATAAGTTTCCAATACTGTCATAATCACACATACATATATAATTCAATTGAAATTTATTAATAAATTTAGACTAAAAATCAAGCATAAATAATTTTATTAAATAATTTGTTGTCAAAATATATAATTTCAATAGCGGACAAGAATAGGAAATTATCATCAAAATATAATTTAAAAATTAAAGGATATTATTGAAATCATTATTTAAATTTTCAAATTATACAAATTATTTGGATATTAAAATAAATTTAATACTAAATAAAAAATATAAATTTATAAAAATAATCTTGAGGAGAAAAATTTTAATGACGTTGGAAATTTTTTATTTCAACTTATATATTGCACGTGCCCTAGGTTTGTATGTTTGATGTATGATTATCATACTTCTTTTCTACTAATAAAATTATTATAGATTTAGGCCTTGATTGACATTTCCTACGGTATAAACATTATTATATCATATATTATAATGTATACAGGATAAGCTAAGTCTATTATACTATATTTGATCTGTCACGGTATAAGATTGGAATTGAATTAGTTCCAAATAATTCTTTCTTTGATAGATAATTTTTTAAAAAAAGCAGATAATTCCTTTAAGTTCACTATTTTAATACAATTTATATTTTATATTTCATTGAAAATAATAATATATAATTATACTATATAATATTTAATTAAAAAGTAATTTTGGTGGAAAACTCTTAATAAGAGAGTGACACTTGTTAATTTTTACTTGCAAGTGGAATTCTTTTAATAATAGATAATAGATAAATCATAGATAATAGATTTGATAGGTTTTTTTTATTTTTATTTTAGAAGATATATTACATTTGCAATTTTATTATTCTATGCTTGTGTCTTTGATGTATTATTATAAAAACATTTTTTAAACTCATAAAATTAGTCACAAAATTTTTTTATAGAACTTAGATATATTAAATAATTGAAATTGAAAATAATATTAGTCAATTCAAATTGAAAACCATTTACAAATATTTTTGCTAGTAAATTGAAAGTAAGTTACAGATAATTCTTTCTTTAATATATAATTTTTAAAAAAATTATTTTTCAAATAGATTAAAAATTAGTTATAAATAATTATTTAATAGATTTTTTTAGAAGAAGGACCATTTTTCTTTTAAAAATTAATTTCAATATTTTAATACAATTTATATTTTATATAATATAAAATATGTAATTATACCATTTAATTAAAAATGGTTTTGACTGAAGAACTTTTAATAACAATGTCACACTTGTCATTTTCTGTTTGCAGGTGGAAATCTTGTGTAATAGACAATAAAATATTACCTAAATGTATAGTGAAATTAATATTGTATTTGTTCTTCTTGATTTTTCCCTTTCTTTTTTCATTTTTTTTTTACAGTAGAGGAGCAGCACAGCAACACACCTAATAACTGAACGTCACCGTTAGATGTACTACTTGATTCTGCCTTTACTGGATTATATAATCAGTTATTGATCTTGTGTACTGAAGTTTCTATAATGTATAAACATCAATAACATCTTTAGAAATAATTGATAATTGTGTAAAGCTTCAATATATAATTGAAGATTTTTTAAATTTTTTTTATAAAAATCACAGCTATTTATATAACATTTTTACTCACAAAATTATATTATATAAATTTTACGTGTAATAAATATACAAAAAATTATTGTTTATTGAATAGAAATTGTATTATAATTTTTTTAAAAAAATCTTTGTGAAAAAGTTACACTTCCAACATCAATTGTGGAAATACAAAAAATTGTCACAAAATTACAAGACCAATAAATGCTATTGTTAATTGTAAACTTATATAAATATTCTTATCCCCTTTGATTTTTTTTTAGATAATTATTTAAAAAGGTTAAAAAAATATTTGATAAAAATCACAAAATTTTCTACTCCTTTAGGAAACAATGACTTGTACAATAAAGAAATCTCACCTATTTCTAAACAGAGGAAAATTTCCATTGACATGGATGAATAGAGAATGGAAATTAGGCAAAAAGGATGTAGGGTATATGATATGTAGACATGCCATATTTGTTGATAACTTTAGTTTGAAGTCATGTATTGCATAAAATCTTTTGTAGATATGATCCTTAGCATGGAGCCATGTCATAAGTTCCTGATCTTTAGATACAATGTATATTGTTGTCTGGCTATCCAAAGTGTTGCTAAAGAAGAGTGTCCACGAACCTAGAAGTAGAGTCATAGTAGTAGAGCTTGTTGATGAAAGCTGAAAAACACCTCCTTGCATATATCAACCATTTCTAATGATGATGCATCTGTTAGATGAGGTGCAGCCAAGAAGAGGAAAATTTAAAAAAAATTTCTCAGAAAACCTTAAGGAGGCCGAACCCCATCTCCCAAAATCCCTTTGTGTAGAGGTTTCATACATCAAATAAATACAAGAGAGAGCTAAACTAACC
>JANHAO010020531.1:0-12820 GCA_026873985.1 Saraca asoca | reverse complement strand
AAGATGAATGTACAACCTTTATATCCAATTCACAGAATGTATAGTCCAGGATGCAATAGGGCTCAATCAAATTGGCCTAGGGCATGCATCCAGACAAACAGATTTAATTGAGTAAAAGACCCCTTTTACCCCTTTAGTCATCTATAAACAGTAAGATAAGAGTTTCATTTAGCAGGATTAAATACTTCACTCTCTCATTTGAATTTTCTCTAACCTTAGCGTCAAAGGGACTTTACCGATCTCCATTGCTCAAGCCTTTGTGTAGGTGATTTTTGGCTAACACATCTGGCTATTGGAGATTGGAATGTTCATTAGATGTAAAACACAGAATGTAGACATTATAGAGCCAAAAAACCTTATATGATCAATGGCAGAGCATTTTTTAGGGTAAAGGCCTCCAAAATTTTTAAAACGATGTATTAATATCATATAAATATGTGTGAATTTTTTTTTGGCATAAGTCATTTGATCCTAAAAAATTTTGGTCTCCTAAAATATTATGTTAAGATCTGTCATTGTATATGATAAATATAAGTGCATATTCGAAAGACAAATTTCATTAAGAACTTATTAAAACCTTAGTCTAAAGACATAACTTGCAATTTTTGGCCAAATACAAAACAAAAATCCCCATACAATAGTTTCATAATTTGATAGTCTTATAATAGCTAAACCAAAATAAGAAAATTCAAAAGCAACCATGTCACAAGACTCCCAACAAAGAAAAATGATTTATGTGTTTTCCCCTCCAACTATTAATGACCTCGCTCTCAACCATACGTATTGTTCAAGAGGTCTCAATGTGTGATCACAAAGAAAAATGATTTTGATAAATATAAAAAGTGGGGATAAATTGGCATCATTGTCAATTAAATTTATAGTTATATCACTGCATAATATTTTATGGAATAAGTTTCTTACAAAATCAATAATTAGATTTAAAATACCAATTATATAGATCATTATTACAAAAATTCTTTTCAATATGAAATTATTTGCTATTCCATGAATAAACTTCAAATTTAATATCAAATATACTTATGAAATGTAAGAAAGTTTCAACACTTTGATTGCATGTATATCATGCTTAAAATTTTCTAAAATTTTGCATTTAAGATAAATATGAGTGTTAGTTTTAATTCAATGATTACATCAAAGAAAATCATGTTATAGAAAAAGTTATTAATTGGTGTAAGCATCTCAAACATCTTACATCACCCCCCCCCCCACACACACATATGATATCTATAATTAATATATGCATCTGTAAAATCATTTTTCGTATATATATATATATATAGAGAGAGAGAGAGAGAGAGAGAGAGAGAGAGAGAGAGAGAGATATCTAAAAGAATTGTACCCATATTTTTTATGGTACAATTAATTCTACAACTACTTTTACTAATATCACATCTTATTTAATATAAAATTTTTATACAAACTAAATTATCCTTCAATTAAAAAAAATTAATACTAATAATTAATAGTTGTGATTTCATTTTTTTTCTAAAAGACAAACATGCCAAAAATTACTTTATAGCTTTTATTATGATGAACTTAATTTATTATTGAGACAAAAAATGGTTTATAAATATCTTCTTATTTTTTTTTTCACAATCACTTTTATTGTTAGAATTGCATGAATTATTTTTCCATAATTTTTTAAAAATAAAATAGTCTTTTATATAAAAATCCTTTTTCCTTAATCTGATCGTTTACCACAATCAAGACAAACTCTTCATTTTAATTTTTAAAAGGAATATTATCTATAACACATAAAACACTTTACAATTTTTTTTATTTTTGAACACAATTCATAATAAGTAAAACTTGTATCATTGACAACTCAAAAACACTTCATCTAAGGTTAGTACTCAAATTTTGTCTTGTATATATATGGTTTTTTTTGTCTTTAAATTCTTTTTTTTTTAATTTGGGGCTAGATTAAATCTCCTTAAGGTACTATTTTTTTTCCCTGACCAAGAGTTATTTTAAAGGTTAATTATAGTATACATGAGTTTTTGAAAGTTTTAATCATTTTATTAAATGAAGAAAAAAAATTGTAAAACTTGTGGTTGAATATTTTTCGTAGCTTTTTTAACATATGGTTTAATTCATATTACTTAATTTTATTTGTTTGATATTTTTTTGTAATTATCATGTTTTTTAATTGGCATGATTTTAATTAATTAATATACTTTTGATAATAACTTAGATCATATTAAATGCTATATATAGAGTAATTTTATGCATATTTATTTTTTTAAAGAATTAAATAAGCTCTATTATTTGTAAATCTTAATTTAACTTTTTTAACTAAAAGATAATGTAGTTTGTATGAAATTTTTATATTTAATGAATTGGGACATTAGTAAAAGTGGTTGTAGAAATAGCTTGACCTTTTTTTTTATTAGTTGAAGATAAAAATTTTAGCTTAAATAACTATAAAAAAATTTGAAAATTTTCATTTATTACAAACATTGATATTGATATATATTTAATTTTTTATTGGAATATTTAAATTTTCATTTAGTAATCCAAAAGAAAGGGTAAAATATTTTTTAAAGTGTGCCAAAAAAGGAGATAGAATTTGCTTAATGTAAATAGTTGATAAACTAATTGATTGTATTATAAATATTTTGTAAAATTAACTAATAAACTAACTCATAAATGTAAAATAATATAAAATGATTTGTCATGATTTTTTCAAAACAAAATAGTCTTTCATACAAAAATCTTTCTTCCCTAAATTGATTGTTTACTACAATTAAGACAAACTCTTAATTTTCATTTTTAAAAAGAACATTGCCTATAACACATAAAACATCTTACAAATTTCTTTATTCTTAAACACAATTTACAATAAACAAAACTTGTGTCATTAACAACTCAAACACTTCATCAAAGGTTAATACTCAATTTTTGTCATGTATACATATGGTTATTTTTCGTCTTGAATTCTTATTTTTTTTCTCTTAATTTGAGGTTAGATTCAATCTACTTAAATTATTTTTTTTACCCTGATCAAGAGTTATTTTAGATATTATTTGTAGTATACGAGAGAGTTTTTTTTTTTTCACAATCACTTTTATTGTTGGAATTGAAATAGTTATTTTGCCATGATTTTTTTAAAACAAGATAGACTTTGATGCAAAAATATTTCTTCCATGAATTGATTGTTTACCACAATTGAGACAAACCTTTCAATTTGATTTTTAAAAACAACATTGTCTACAATACATAAAATATCTTAAAATTTCTTTATTATTAAACACAATTCACAATAAGCAAAACTTGTACCATTGGCAACTCCAAAGCATTTCTATCTCAGGTTAGTACTGAAATTTTGTCTTCTATATATATGGTTATTTTTTGTCTTCAAATTCTTTTTTCCTTTTTAATTTGGGGCTAGATTCAATCTATTTAAAATACCTCCCTTTTTCTTTTACTTCGACAAAGAGTTATCTTATATGTTAGTTGTAGTAAGCACAAGAGTTACTTTTGTTTTTTTCACATTCACTTCTATTGTTAGAATTACATAAATTATTTTGCTATAATTTTTTTTTAAAACAAAATAGTCTTTTATACACAAACCTTTCTACCTTAAATTGATTGTTTACCACAATCAAAACAAACTTTTTATTTTAATTTTTAAAAGAAACATTGTCTATAACATATAAAACACCTTACAATTTTTTTTATTCTTGAACACAATTCACAATAAGAAGAACTTGTATAATTGGCAACTCCAAAACATTTCATCTAAAGTTAGTACTCAATTTTTTTCTTGTATATGTATGATTATTTTTTTTCATTAAATATTTTTTTTATTTAGGGTTAGACTTAATCTCCTTAAAGTACTATTTATTTTTGTCTTGACCTAGAATTATTTTAAACGTTAGTTACAGTATATATGAGTTTTTGGAAGTTTTTATCATTTCCAAATTTAAAATTGTAAAACTTGAGGTTGAATATTTTTCATAGTTTTTTTTAGCACGCAGTTTAATTCTTATTACTTAATTTTATTTATTTGATATTTTTTGGTAACTGTTATTTTTTTTTTCACTTGGCATGATGATTTTAGTTAATTAATACACTCTTAATAATAAAATAGATCATATTAAATGTCATACATAGAACAATTTTATGCATATTTATTTTTTAAAGAATAAAATAAGATTTATTATATTCAATGAATTGGGACATTAGTAAAAGTGGCTGTAAAAATAGCTCGACCCATTTTTTTATTGGTCAGAGATAAATTTTTTTAACTTAAATAGATTAAAAAAATATCTTTTTTATTATTTATTTTTTATTCTAAAATTTAAATTTTCATTTACTAATACAAAAGAAAAGGTTAAATATTTTAAAAAGCTGGCAAAAAAAAAAAAGCATTGTCTATAACACATAAAATATCTTATAATTTCTTTAATCTTGAATATAATTCATAATAAGTAAAACTTGTATCATTGGTAGCTTCAAAATACTTCATCTATAGTTAGTACTCAATTTTTGTCTTGAATATATATGATAATTATGTTTTGGAACTAGATTCAATATAAAGTACCTTTTTTTTTTCCTAATCAAGAGTTATTTTAGATGTTAGTTGTAGTATACAAGAGAGTTTTTTTTTTCACAATTACTTTTATTGTTGGAATTGCAAGAATTATTTTTTCATGATTTTTTTAAAACAAAATAGACTCTAATGCGAAAATCTTTCTTCCTTAAACTAATTGTTTACTGCCATCAACTCTTCAATTTGATTTTTAAAAGGAATATTGTTTATAACATATGAAACATCTTATAATTTCTTTAATCTTGAACACAATTCATAGTAAGCAAAACTTGTATAATTGGCAACTCCAAAACCCTACATCTATGGTTAGTACTCGATTTTGGTCTTGTATATGTATGGTTCTTTTTTGTCTTCAAATTCTTTTTTTTTTTTTTTAATTTGGAACTAGATTCATCTACTAAGTACTTTTTTTTTTGTCTTGACCAAGAGTTATTTTAGATGTTAATCGTAGTATATAGAGAGCTATTTTTTTTTCACAATCATTTTTATTGTTGGAATTGCATGTTTGTTATGATTTTTTCAATACAAAATAGTCTTTTATGCAAAAATCTTTGTTCCTTAAACTAATCATTTCCCACAATCAAAATAAATGTTTCATTTTGATTTTTAAAAGGAACATTGTCTATATAACACATAAAACACAATTTCTTTATTCCTGAACACAATTCACAATATGTAAAATTTATATTATTGGCAACTCGAAAACACTTCACCTAAGGTTTGTACTTAATTTTTGTCTTGTATATGCATGGTTATTTTTTGTCTTCAAATTCTATTTTTTTTTTTTTGAATTTAGGGCTAGATTTTACCTATTTAAAGGATTTTTTTTTTTTTGTCTTTGACCAAGAGTTATTTTAGATGTTAGTTGTAGTACAAATGAGAGTTTTTTATATTTTTTTTTCACCTTCACTTTTATTGTTGGAATTGCATTAATTATTATGCCATGATTTTTTCAAAACAAAATAGTCTTTCATGCAAAAATCTTTCTTCCTTGAATTGATTGTTTACCACAATCAAGACAAACTCTTATTTTTTATTTTTAAAAGAAACATTTTCTATATCACAATATTATGGGTAATTTCCGGTACATAGGAAAATGGGCAAAGTCCAAATTAAGGAAGCCCAGCTTGTTGAGAGGCCGAGGATCTGGCTCACATGATCAATAATTCACTCTGCGCGAGCTTGCTTTGCTAAAATTAAGCTCAACCTCACTAGTTGAAGGTCAACAGTGACCTTGGGCCCAAAGCTCTGACTCACGAGATGAAGCACATCGCTTAGCTAGAAGCTCGCTAAGATTGAACACAGAATAAGCACACATCAATTCATAGACTAGTAGATAGGGGCCCACCCACAAAAAGTAATCTATAGAGGCCAAATTGTAGGAGTCTATTTTGTCTTGTACATTTATTATCTAATGTAATTGAATTACAACTTGTAAATTTACTATTATAATTTCCCAGCCTCTATAAATAAGAGGAGAGATATCACTGTAGGGTAAGCTAAAATAGATATACTATAACTCTACTAATTTTACAAATTAATAAAATTCATCCATGGATATAGGGACTAATGCTGTCTGGTTTTAGCCGAACCACATTAAAATACTCTCTTGTTCATCTTGTTATTCCTTTTCTTCTTTTGTTTTTGGCATTCATCTGATGCACACACACAACTAGGTTGCAGCTTAGGGATAAAAGAACTTTACTCAATTGATGGAATCCAGTTGAACCAAAAATCATCGTCAATATTTTGGCGCTAGAAAGAGGGTCCATCTACTTTCTAGTTATTTTTCTATCCAACTACAATAGTAGGAGGAAGAATCACTAGAAGTTTAAACACTCTAGTTGTCCAGCCAATAGACATTCCCGCTACTGGAAACATTACCAGTTTGCCCCCCAAATCTCACCGCTAACTTGTTGTTGCCCCCAAAACTGATGAGGTGCAAATACCTCACCAATCCTAAAAAACATTTGAGAACATAGTGAAAGAGTTGGCTAAGGCAATTAAAGTGTTGGCTCAAGCACAGACTTTGGGAGCACAAAAGCAAGAGGAGATCATTGCGTAGCTCTAGTAGCTATGTGAAAAAGCCTAGAGGGAAAGGTCGGCTAAGCAAACGCATCAGCATTTAGATTTGACTCGCTGTACCAATCAGTAGATGAGATCAATAGCTCATCAAACCTGTGAGAACCGTGATAGTCAGTGACATGGGGGCTTACACCCAGCTGAGAGCTCGAACAAGACCAACCAAAAGCATACTTCAGGTCATTGTTTTCGCGATCAGGAAGGACAAACAAGCCAGCACTCTACTTGCCAATACACTGAAGCACAAGGCCTGACGATGGAGGAACTACTCCAGAGGATAAAATGGTTAGAGGAATGTCCACAATCTTAAAGCAATCAGGCTCGCATTAAAAAGAGATCACCATTTTCAAGGGAGATTGAAACACAACCCCTTCCGTACAAACTTAAAATTCCCATAATTCCATTGTACGATGGAAACAATGACCCATTCGACTATCTAGACGCGTTCAATGTTCAGATGGATCTTCAAACAACTGATCCTTTGGTTAAGTGATGCATCTTTCCAGTTACATTAGGAGGCATACCTTGTACGTGGTTCAAAAGCCTCTTGGCCAGTAGTGTCAATAACTGGGAAGAGTGTTAGAGGAAATTAATTACTCAATACTGAGCATTGAAAATGTAGCTAGCACCGCCTTGCCATCTCATGATTATCTTCTAGCATAAGCATGAATCATTGAAGGATTATATAACTAGATTCAGGCAGGAGGCCAATTCTATAGAAAATCCCTCTGAGGAGAATATCTTGACAGTGATCTCAATAGGACTCCTTAAAGATGGAAAGCTATATAAAAGCTTGTATAAGTTCCTGGTATGAGATCAAACTGAATTCTATGAACAAGATGCCAAACAGATCAGGTGGGAGGAGACTTTTAGCTTAAAAGAGTCCAAGCAAAAGGATGAAGTGAGCAGCCCCGCTCTGAGCAAGAAGAGGGGTGACAAGATTCAGAACCACAACTGCAATATTCGACTCATGGAGAGGGCAAGAACCAAGCGATCTCAACATCAAGGCCACCATGAAAGCTACAACGTCTGGCATGACACCCAAGATAGGATCTTCACAGCAAAGGGAGATAGGGAGGACTTCAGGAAGCCCAAGCCCCTCTAGACTCCTAGTAGATTTCAGAGCAATAAAGATAAATTTTGTGCCTATCATAACAAGATTGAGTATAACACCTCAGAATGTTGGGCACTAAGGGATGCCATAGAGGATCTTATCAAAAGAGGTCACTTGCAAGAATATATAGTTTGACCCTCCGAGCAGCAACCTCAGTAACCCTAATGAATTACTAATCAAGAGTAAGGACCATCAATTAGAACAATATTTTAACATTGTAATGTTGTTTGGAAGTTAATGAATGAGATTCTAGTCTATCTTCCTGATGATTTCCAGTAAAATGCTATTCTACTCGAGAAGAAGGTTATTTTGTGTTGACAAAATCAAAACTCAATATCATTGCCAGCTTGTCAGCAGAAGCACGAAGGTGCTAAAATAAACTTATTTCCAGCAAGAGCCTTGTGCTTGTTAAGGCACAGAAGTGCTAAAATAAACTCAATTCCAACAAAGAGCGTTGAGCTCACTGAGACACGGAGGCATTAAAATAAACTCATTTCTAACAAGAGCCTTGTGCTCACTGGGGTGTGGAGGCACTAAAATAAACTCACTTCCAGCAAGAGCCTTATGCTTGCTAAGGCGTGGAGGTGCTAAAATAAACTTAATTCCAGTAACGAGCATTAAGCTCGTTGAGGCATAGAGGCACTAAAATAAACTCAATTCCAGCAAGGAGACTTGTGCTGACTGAGGTGTGAAGGTGCTAAAATAAAGTCATTTCCAACTAAAGCCTTGTGCTTGCTAAGGCATGGGGCACTAAAATAAACTCATTTCCAGCAAGAGCCTTATGCTCCCTGAGGCACAGAGGCGCTAAAATAAACTCAATTCCAGCAAAGAGCATTAAGCTCACTGAGGCACGAAAGTACTAAAATAAACTTAATTCCAGTAAGGAGACTTGTGCTGACTGAGGCACAAAGGTGATAAAATAAACTCATTTCCAACTAAAGCCTTGTGCATGCTGAGGCATGGAGGCATTAAAATAAACTCATTTCCAGCAAGAGCCTTATACTCGCTGAGGCATGGAGGCGCTAAAATAAACTCATTATTTGCTTGAGATACAAAATTTTTGGCAAGATTAAAACTCATACCGCCCACTGAGCAACAAGATTGTTGTGGTGTGACTTGTAAGGCATAGCTTTCATGTGACCTAAAGCTCACAGCTTTTATGTGACTTGCCCAGACATTTCTCATTTGAAGCACACAGATGCCTGGATTTGTTTAACTAAAAAGTATGGCTGATTGTTCATTTAAATATTTTATGATTTGCAAAAATTTACATTATCATTCAATATATGCAAAAGATCCAATAGAGTGTTCAAGAGTTATAAAGAAAACTTATTCATTAAAAGCCTCACACAACGAGGTAAATTTACAACCAGAAGAGTCAAAATACAAGTCAGCAAGCTAAAAGCTATTAGAGTATGAAAAGAAGGTCAGCTTCCTAGAGATGAACTCCCACTGGCTAAAGGACCGAGGAGCATGCCAACTCCTCAATCTTCTTCTTGTCATCTTCCTCAGCTGATGGCTCTTTTCCAACACACGCCCAGAGCAATTCAAAAGATGCTAAAGTGCACAGCTGGAAAGGTTAAACCCCATGGCATAACCGTGAGGAAGTAATCCAAGATCTACGAAAGATCTCCAAGTATGCAACAGGCCATGCACGCCTCATCAAAAAGCCAAACCATATGAAACATGGGGGGGCTTATCTAAAACACCCGTCAAACCATTCCATGGAGAAGCAAGAGGAACTTCTCAAGCTTTAAATAGACTAGCTTAGTTCCTCGAAAAACTTAGAGGTTATCCATCTATTCTTGATCAAACGATCAAAGAGAAAATAAAGCTATTATGCCAATGGCTGTGAAGTATGCATAGTGAGAAGTATGGCCTAGAGCATATGAAGCAAAAGATTGAAGCTTGAAATGACAACATGATAATCTGATCACAAAGACCTTGACTACACTGCAAACTACATAAGAAAACTTTATTAGCAAAATTACAACTCCCAGTCTGTGAAGCGAACTGAAAATGGAAGGGGCTTATGTTATGGGTAATTTCCGTTACATAGGAAAATGGGTCAACAGAGTCTCAATTGAAGGCAAAGTCTAGATTAAGGAAGCCCAGCTCACTAAGAGGCTAAGGACCCTAAGTCCTAGCTCGCATGATTAACAATTCACTCTACGCAAGCTTGCTTTGCCAAAAGCAAGCTCAACCTCGTTGGCTGAAGGTTAGCAGTGACCTTAGGCTGGAAGTTTTAACTTGTGAAATGAAGTACATCGCTTAGCTAGAAGCTCACTGAGTTTGAACACAAAATGAGCACACGTCAACTCGCAGACCAGTAGATAAAGGCCCACGCGTAGAAAGCAATCTACAGAGGCCGAATTGCAGGAGTCTATTTTGTCTTATGCATTTATTATCTGATGTAACAGAATTATAGTTTGTAAATTTACTATGTAACCTCCCAGCCTCTCTAAATAAGAGGAGGGAGATCACTGTAGGGCAAGCTGATACAGATATACTATAAGTCTGCCAATTTTACAAACCAATAAAAATCATCGGTGGATGTAGAGACCAGTGCTACCTGGTTTTAGTCAAACCATGTTAAAATCCTCTCTTGTTCATCCTATTCTTCCTCTTCTTCTTTTGTTTTCTACATTCATCTGAAGCACACACTCAATCAGGTTGCAGCATAAGGATAAAAGAACTTCACTCAGTTGACGGAATCCAAGTGAACCAAAAATAATCGTCAACACACATAAAACACCTCATCTTAGAGTAGTGTTCAATTTTTGTCTTGTAGATGTATGGTTATTTTTTGTCTTCAAATTCTCTTTTTTTTCCCAAATTTAGGGCTAGATCCAGCCTACCTAATTTTATTTTATTTTTTGCTTTGACCAAGAGTTATTTTAGGTGTTAGTTTCAGTATACATGAGAGTTTTTTTTTATTTTTTTTTCACAATCACTTTTATTGTTAGAATTACATGAACTATTTTATCATGATTTTTCCAAAATAAAATAGTCTTTCATGCAAAAATCTTTCTTTCTTAAACTGATTGTTTACCACAGTCATGACAAACTCTTCATTTTGGTTTTTAAAAGGAAGATTTTCTATAACTCATAAAAGACCTTACAATTTATTTATTCTTAAACATAATTCACAATAAGCAAAACTTCTATTATTGGCAACTCTATAAAAGTTTATCTAAGATTAGTACTCAATTTTTATCTTGAATATTTATGATTTTTATTCCTTAAATTCTTTTTTTTTTTTTAATTTGAGGCTAGATTCAATCTATTTAAAGTCCATTTTTCTTTTGTGTTCACCAAGAGTTAATTTAGATATTTATTACAGTAGACATGAGTTATTGGAAGTTTTTATCATTTTATTAAGTTCGAAAAAAAAATAGTAAAACTTGCTATTGAATATTTTTCCTATTTTTTTTAAATGTGGTTTAATTCATATTATTTAATTTTATTTATTTGATAGTTTTTGATAATTATATTTTTTTAATTAGAATAATTTTGATTAATTAATATACTTTTTATAATAAAATAGATCATATGAAATGCTATATAGAGAGTAATTTTAATATTTATTTTTAAAAAATCAAATAAGGTTTGTTTTTTCATAAATCTTAATTCTTAACTTTTTTTAATTAAAGGATAACATAGTCTGTATAAAATTTTTATATTTGATGATTTGTGATATTAGTAAAAGTGGTTGTGGAAATAGGTCATTACATTTTTTTTTTAATCAGTTGAAGAGAAAAATTTTAGCTTAAATAAATATCATATTTGAAAATTTTTCATTTATTACACACACGTACATACATAAAAAGAGAGATTTTAATTATTTAATTTTTTATTGTAAAATTTAATTTTTTATTTACTAATCCAAAAGAAAAGGTTAAATATTTTAAAAAATGTGACCAAAAAAATGACAAAGTATATTTAGAGTATGGAGCTAAGAAACTAGCTATGAATTGATAAACTAGTTGATTGTATTAGAAGTTTTTATTAAAATTAGTTAACAAGTTAGCTCATAAATGTAAAATGATATAAAAGGATTTATTATGATCTTTTCAAAATAAAATAGTTTTTCATGTAAAAATCTTTCTTCCTTAAAATAATTGTTTACCACAATCAAAATAAACTTTTCATTTTAATTTTTAAAAAGAACAATACCTATAATACGTAAAACATCATATAATTTCTTTATTCTTTAACATAATTTACAATAAACAAAACTTCTATTATTAGCAACTTCAAAGCACTTCATCTAATGTTAGTACTCAATTTTTGTCTTGTAAATGTATGGTTATTTTTTGTTTTGAAATTCTTATATCTTTTTAATTTTGAGCTCAATGCAATCTATTTAAAGTAATTTTTTTTATCTTAACCAAGAGTTATTTTTTATGTTAATTGTCGTATACATGAGAGTTATTTTCATTTGTTTTAAATTGTGGAATTATAAAAATTATTTTGCCATGACTTTTTTAAAACAAAATAGCCTTTCATGCAAAAAATTTTCACCCTTAATCTGATTGTTTACCATAATCAAGACAAATTATTCATTTTGATTTTTAAAAGGAATAATGTCTATAACACATAAAACACCTTACAATTTCTTTATTCATGAACACAATTCACAATAAGCAAAACTTCTATCACTACAAGAAAAATAGGATTTTCCAACGGCAAAAATCCGTTGAAATTTTAGCTAAATCCGTTGGAATTGGACATTCCAATAGATTTCGTCCGTTGGAAAAACCCTCGTTGGAATTGGCAATTCCAACAGATAAAGTATTCCAATGGATTACAGTCATTGGAATACCAATTAGGATTAATCTAAGTTATTGATTCAAATGGAAATTCCAACGGACCTTGCCCGTTGGAATTATTAGTCCAAGGAATTTACTTCGGATATTGTCCGTGGGAAAAAATATTCCAACGGACAAATCCGTTGGAATATTCCGTTGGAATTGAATTTTTTTTATTTTATATATTATCCAATTTTTCAATTGATTAAAAACCATGAAATTTGAATAATTTTTGTT
>JANHAO010020530.1:0-12812 GCA_026873985.1 Saraca asoca | reverse complement strand
AATTGAATGGATGCACATAAACAATTTACAATGAATAAATATTATAAAATTGACACATATATAATACAAATATAGAAGTAAATCTGTGTAGCTCGAATGTATAGGTTTACCTACGGGAAAAAAAAAAATCTTTTACTTCACTGATAAAATGGGTCTTAATTAGAATTAAAATATAAAATTTAGTGGCTTCATTGATTAACTTTTAATTATAAATCTATTTAAAATGAATAAAAACAGTATATAATTTTTTAAAAGTGTAAAACTTAGTGGGTGCAAGTGCATCCATTGAGCTTCATTTGGATTCTTTTCACTCCTTTTTTATATCCAAGAAGAAATTTTATTTATTTGTAAAAAAAAAGTTAAATTAGTAATTTTTTTATATGAAAGGGGAGTGAAAAGAAATAAATATAATAGAGTGTAGGTAATATTACTCATAAAAAAATAGTTCTGTAGGGTTTATATATATAAACGTCTAAGTACTTAATGCTGGTTTTGGCCCTAAGTAAATATAAGTACAATTCTTTTTCATTTTTCCACTTACCTTCGTTTGGAATTAGAACAAAAATTAGAATTTAATTATTTGAATTTTCATTCTTACTTTTTAAGTCCTATTAATTTTTGTAGCATAGATACAAAATAACTATTTATGTTATCAAGTAACAAAAATAAATTAAAATTTTATAATAATAAAAAATTATTTTTTAATGGTGGTAGTAAAATGGTGATAAAGATTATAATGATAAGAAAATTAATAATAGTAAAAATGATAATAAAATAATATAAAAACGATGATAGTTCAATGGATAAATGGAATGATTGAATTTTACTATTTATGCATAAATCATGGGTCAATTTAGAACCCATATAAAATTTTAATTGATCATAAATGGATAAATGAGTTTTATTAATTTATCCATTAATGATCAAATTCAAATCCATCTATTTAACACCCTTATTTGAAATGTCAAATTTTTTTCACATGATTTTTAATTTATTTCTATATTATTTAAATTACTAGTAGTTAAATTAAATATATAAAATTTCAAATAAATGCATAAAAATGAATTTGAAATTATGTTTTAAAAAAAAGATGTATCAAGTGTTACTAATTACAAAATAGGAGATAAGAGATATATAAGAATAATTTTGAAACACGTAATAACTGCAGTATGTTGAATGTAATAGATCCTCACATGTATAAAAGCTTTACTGTAGGATATAATAGAAAGCAAAATACTAGTTGTGAAAACTCATACAATGAACAATTACAATGCTTCTTAAACTTAGAGTAATTATGTTTCTTACAAATGAATTAACCATATACCATTATATCTTTACATATGAACATTTATGCTTATTAATTGACACAAACTATCATATCATTTAGATATGAATCAATATGTCTCTTGAATGGCAATCAATATGTCTTTTGAATGTGAACATATTTCTTAAATATGACCTGACATGTTTTTGACAAAACTACTCTTGTTTTATTCAATTTGATGTAGAACCTATCAAATTTTCTTTATAATTTACAAACTACACAACATCGGGTTAACATACAATAATATGATTTTTTTTAAAAAAAATATCACATAAAAAGTGATCAACATAAATTGTTAATTAGTTGAATAACGGATGTTTATTTCATAATTTTGTAATACTAGATATTTCAATTCTATGTTTATAAAATTAGTGGTAACAAAACTATACTCCAAAATTGCAAAAGTTTGGTGTATTTTTCTTCAAAAATAAATAAATAAGGGACATGCATAGGTACTCTCTTTTTTTTTAGCAAAAACATACTTAAATAATTCTCGAAAGTTGTTAGCACAACCATGTGTTTGGATGGAGCATCTTAAGAAAGAAATGTAATTTTTTTTAATTATTTAAAATTACATTAGATGTAGTTGCAGTTGAAGCTATTGACCGTCCATTGGCATAAGATCCATACAAATTGTCATGGGTCCTATACTAGTGGATGGTCAATAGTCCAACTAAAGTTGCTTTGACTATAGATGATCCCAATTCTTTTGGTTTTTTTTTCAATGATTTAGGTTGGAACCTAAAATATTACATGTGGATTAAGTAACTTATTATTATTATTTTAAAAAAAAATAATTTGCTTAAATACCTTGTTTAGTTTGGATGCTTAAAATGTAAAAATTTAACAATCCTAACCATTTTAACAAGGAATTTCTGTTATTTAAAATAGAGAATCTGAAATTCAATGGATTCAAATTAGATTTAAATGTATTTTTGGTCCCCTTAAAATATATTTTCAATGATTTTAATCCCCATAATTCAATTTATTTGATTTTGGTCCCATTAAATATTTAATTTATCTAATTTTTGTCCAAAATTAACTTTCCATCCAGTTTTTAATTAAAGATGCTTATTGGACAAATCTTAACTCTAAACGATGTTGAGTTGACAATCACATAACATTAAACTATGCTACCATGATAATTTCTCTCTTTTTTTCTTTTTTTTTTAATTCTTTTTTTATTTTCTCCCTCATTTCCTGGAGAATTCCTAAAGCTTTCTCAATCTTCTTTTCTCCTTCTAACCTTTTTCATTGAACTCATCACCAATGCCATCTTAACTTTTAGCTAATGCTAGCAAACATGAATTTGAATTGAGCTGAAAGTAAGGGATGACACACTGGCTTTGGCCTAAGCTCCAGTGAACAACCCAAGCCACCAACCCTTCATTGTTGACCACCATCCTTTCACCCCTACTGTGCCTTTCTACTCACCACTTGTTTTCCTCAAATTTCCCATTCCTATTTTCCTAGAAAGATCCCAAATTACAAGTTGGAAAGAGAAATATTACATGTTTCCTTGAGAAAATCCTCTATTTCATGTTGCTAGAAGCACAAATCAACACCATATTGAAATCCAAAAGTTTTCTCCCCAATCTCATCAAACCCTTCAAATTTGGTTCATAAAAGGTTGTTAACAAAACCCGATTTGTTTTTTCTTATGAGTTTTTGTGTAATTTAAAATTATTTTTTGGTTTCTAATTTAATAAGATTCTTTGTTTTTGCTTCATTCATTGCTCCAGAACTTTTTCTTACCATGTTAAAGGTTGGAAAAGAGGGATTTTGTGTAGAGAAATACTTAAGGGTCAGTTCACATAGCAAGTGAGTTCTTATGAGAAATTGAATTTTTCAAAAAGTGAATTCCTTTATAAACTTTCTGAAAATACTCTCTGTTGTTTGGTTAATGATGAAAATTAAAAGTTCCTTCTTACCCCAGTGTCATAAATCAAGACTTGTGATCAAATTTAGCAAGTGAATGTGCTTGGATTCAGGTGAAACTTAGCACAAAAATCAATCATGAAGAGAAGATCATGTGGTGTGAATTTGAGAAAAAATGCATGCATAGATTATTTTCCTTATTTTGATGGCATTTATATAATTTTGATTAAGGTAATTTTTCTACTATGAGTAGATAAGTGCATAGTTGTAATCCTTAGATTTTTATATTTGCGTTGATGTACTGTGGTGTATTATAGCCCTTATGAGCTAAGAACTTATGTCAACTCAAAAAATATATGTTTACTTGTTTTATTAGGGCTTTGGCTTAAAATACTCTTTAAGGGGAATGTCTGATGACCCGAGGTGGGCATCGGAACACTAGTTTAAAGGCTAGAATATGTGGCTTGGTGTCTCCCTTACATACTTAGGAGTCTGTAACAAGGCTTTTATATAAATAAAAGAAGTAGCCATTCTTCAATTAAAGTATTATCCCATGAAATTTATCTGCTTTTAACTGCATTTATCCACATATATTTGAAATTGTATGAAGATATCATGTTTGCCAATATGAATGACTTGGATGCCTTTATACATGAACTAGTTGCTTATGTGTTATGTGATTTATTGCTTATGGTTACTTTGGTGTGATATAAATTATGGGTGTTGCACATTATTTTCAAAACTAAGATGGTATATGACCTGTTGGTTGGCTTGTTCTCATATATTAAGTGAAGAAGTGCTGAGTAAAGAGATTAAGAGCCACACATTTCAATAATTGAGTTGTTGGACTGTGAGAATTCGGTATTAGAGCATGGTTAAAACCACGCCTCTTTGTTTTCCACTACACCATTTTAAAAATCCATTACGTAGAAAAAAAAAAAAGGCATTCACTGAACTCTTTCATGCAATTAATATTGCAATCGATAATTCGAAGGAGTTATTGAAACTATAAGAAATTTGAAAAGTGAAGAGATCCGTAAACTCTTTGAATGGCTAAAAATTAGGAGTCTCTTGAGCACTGCGTCTTGAATCTTAAAGTTAGTGTAAGAGTCAAAGTTATAAGGACTAATGATGCTTTGTAAGTTGATGAATGACTTATTGCTATTGAGAACACTCAGAAAGATTTGGGGGATACTATAAAAGACCTTACCAACAAGGTGAAGGATGTTGTAGCAACTCTTTGTATTGAGATAAGTGACAAAGTATCCTCAATAAAGGCATTGATTATGGTTATTGAGAATGATTTACAAGAGGGTGGTATTTCAGAGTAAAGGGGAAAAGTGAAAATCCCCAAACTAAGGCTATATGTAGGGGAAAGAGAAGCGCAAAAGCTAGAGAATTTTGTGCTTAACATGGACCAATATTTCCAAGTAGCTAGCATAACTTTTGAGGAAGCTCAACTAAATTAAGCTACTATGTCCTTTATAGACTATGCTAAGGTATAGTGAAGGACTAAATACCAAAAGATTCAAGAAGGAAGGTGCAGCATCAATATTTGGGAAGAGCTGAATTAAAGGTGTACTTTCATCCTAAGAACATTGACTATATAACACGAAGAAAGCTGAGAGAGCTAAGACAAACATGATTAATTCAAGACTACATAAATAAGTTCACAACTATTAAGCTAGATATAAGGGACATGATTAAAAAGGATAAGTTATTTTATTTTGTTGATGATTTATTATGAAAAGCTACCATAGAACTCCAAAGGAGAGAGTTCATAGCCTCGCAGAAGCAACAACTACAACAGAGTGCTTGTCAAACTATGACATTAGCTTTCCTAGCTTGAAATCCTATAAAGAGGGCTTGAATACTGCTACTGATGGCCTGTCAGGCAAAGATGGCAAATCCAAGAGTGGGGATGAGGCAATGGAAGTCCAAGAAAGCAAAAGGAAGTTTTTACCTTATCCTAAACATTCAACAACAAAAGGAAGTCTGAGACCATAGTTTGTTTCTTATGCAATGGGCTACATAAAGTGGCAAATGTCCACAAAAGACTACCCTAAATGCCTTACAAGTCAAGCTTCAAGAAGAGGCACAAAGAGGCAAAGAGGGTGGTGATAAAGATTTTTATATGGAGGATCTATCTTAAGTTAGGATAGGTGTAATCTAATTCCTAAAGCCCTAAGAGTAGCTAGACAACGATAAAGTGTGGTAGATCCTATCCTTACCAGGGTCTATTCAGGCAAAAAGCTATGCTGGTCCAAGGGTACTAACCTGTATAATAGTAGCAAAGGTATTGGGTGAGGCACATCTAGAGAAATGTGCAAAATAGACAAATCTTTTTAATGAGGAATCCATGGAGGAGCTAGAGAGCGTAGTAGTTGTTTGAGGAGCAACTACCTAATATATACATATTATTTTATCTTATTGTAATATTTTTACATGCAAAGACATTCACTTAGTTGCAAGAACTAAGACATGGGAATGACTTAAACTCACATTGCTTTGAGACTATTTAAGTTTAGTCACAAGAGGAGCTTAACCTTGGAAAGCACAGACATGTGCAAGCTAGAACAAGAGTGACAGATTACTCTTTATTCAACCTTATCGATCATGGTAAGGGACTCCATCAAGGTGTCATAGTTGAATGATGGCAAAGACACAAATCAAGTGTCAAGTTCATGTTTGAGGAGTAAGGTTATTCGAGTAGTAAAGTATGTAGTGAAATATGATGGATCGTCGAAACCACTTAAGCAGACTTGTAAGTAAGAAATAAGACTTGCAAGCAAGCCATGATTTGTTAGCAAGAAATAATACTTGTACCAAACAATACATAAGACGTGTTTTTTACATTGATGGAATAAGACATTAGATATTGGGCATATCAATAATAGGCACACCCAAAATGCCTAGCTTATGCTTAAAATACAAAAACAATCATCTCGAAAGTTATAAAGATATCTCATTTTTCATAGTCAACAACAAGTTAGGGAAACAAGTAGAAGAAAGCCTAAGAAAAGTTAAGGGAGATTATCAGAGACTTTCAAAAAGCAATGTCAGATTGAAGTGTTAAAGACAAAACATTAGCAAAGTACAAGGAGACAAGCAGAGAAAAAGTTAAGGGAGGAGCTAGGTGAAGCAAACTAAAGATTCTTTCAAAATTGTGTCAAATTGACTTGTTAATGAAGGCATCAACATTTTCAAGTGGGGGAGAATGTCACAAATTAGGACTTATGACCAAATTCAGCAAGCAAATGTGCTTAGATTTGGATAAATCTTGACACAAAAATCAAACATAAAGAGAAAATCATGTGGTGCAAATTTAAAAGAAAATGCAAGCATAGATTATTTTTCCTATTTTCTCCGTTTTCAAGGGCATTTATATAATTTTGACTAAAGTAATTTTTCCAGTGCGAGAAGAAAAACACATGGTTCTAACAACCGAGGTGGGCCTCAAAACACTAATCTAGGGAATTGAATGCATGGTTTAGTGTTCACTATATACTTAGGAGTCTGTAACATTACTTTTATATGAATGAAAGAAATAATCTCTCTTCCATTAAAATATTGTCCTATGAAATTTGTCCACTTTTGACCGTATTTATTGCTATATGTTTGAAATTGCATGAAGATATCATGTTAGCCAATATAGTGAGTTTAGATGGAGAGTTCCTTTGTATATTGAGTTCAAGTCATGATCAATAAATTTCTCTTTTCTCATATTCTTCTCCAAAATTCTTCTTTTTATTCTTTGATTCCAACATCTGGTATCAGAGCTCAGTTGTGATATGATGTCAAATTCAATCCAACTACAGCTTCCTAAATTGAATGGCAAAAATTATGACAACTGGAGTGTCGACTTGAGAGTATTCTTCAAATCCCAAGATTTGTGGAATTTGGTGGAGACTAGCTATACCAAAATACAAGACCAAAAAAAGTTTGATGCACTGAAGAAAGATAAGAAAGATGCATTGGTGGAGACTCAAAAGAAGGATCAAAAAGCATTATATGCAATTTTTTAACCCATTGAGGAACCAATAGTTGGAAAAATATCATGTGAGAATACAGCAAATGAGGCGTAGGATATTTTGCAAAAATCCTACAAAGGTGAAGATTATGCCAGATGAATGCAGTTACAAACACTATGAAGCTATTTTAAGTCATTATGTATGAATGACTCAGAATCAATTTCGGCCTATTTTGATCAAGTTCAGTTTGTAGTCAACCAATTAAGAGTTAACTGTGAAGAAATTCCAGACACTAGAGTTATAGAAAAGATCCTGGAATCTTTGACTACAAAATTTGATTACATTGTTGCAGCAATCGAAAGATCACAAGATATATCAATCATGTCAATAGAGAGATTGATGGGTTCGTTATGTTCACATGAGCAACGGATGAATCAGAAAGCCATAAGCTCAAGTCCCGAACAAGCTTTGCAAGCATGATGAATCATCAAAATCATGAAAGCCACCAAGGTAGTTGAGGTCGTGGTGGATGAGGACAAGGACAAGGATGTGGAAGAGGTAGATATTCTAATTTTGCTGACAAAGAAAAATCAAGTGATAAAAATTTTCAAAACATCGAGAAGGTCACAATGGAGCAAGTAACAAATCTAATGTTCAATGTTTTAGATACAAAAAATATGGAAATTATCTAAACGAGCGTTATACCAATATGCTGAATAAGTCCGTAGAGCATGCTAATACCACAAATGTGGAAGAGAACCTGGTGCTAGCGTGCAAATCAAATGAGCCAGATATGAAGTGTACAGATACATGGTATCTTGATACTGGATGCAATAATCACATCTGTGGAAGAAAAAAGCTTTTCTCATATCTGGATGAATCTATACATGGAGAAGTAAATTTCAGGAATAAATCCAAAATTCCTGTTATGGGCAGAGGTGACATCAATATTAAATCCAAAGACAGCATAAATGTTACTATTATTGATGTTTATTTTATGCCAGGTCTTTATTGGAACTTATTAAGTATTGGCTAACTTTCTGAAAAAGGACACAGAATTGATATCCAAAATAGAGCTTGCACAATCAAAGGCAAAAATAACAAAATGATTACAATAGTATAGATGACAAAGAATCGCATGTTTCCTTTCATCCTGCAAACAGGAACATTGATGAATTTTTCAACAATTTTAAAAGATGAAGAATGGTTGTGGCATCTTCGATATGGTCATCTAAACTTCCGTAGGCTGAAACTAGTGGCTTTTAAAAAATGGTAACAGGCTTATCAATAATTAAAGCTCATGATCGACAATGTGTAGGATGTATTCTTAGAAAATAACACAGAGACTCTTTTCCAGTTGGAAAAGGTCGAAAGCCTAGGCAACTTTTGAAGTTAGTGTACACAGACATCAGTGGCCCAGTTAAGGTAAAATCACTTAGACACGAAAGGTATATTTTAATCTCCATGGATGATTTTACTAAAAAGACAGGGGTATATTTTTTTAAAGAAAAATCAAAGGTCTTTGAGAAATTTAAAGAATTTAAGACTTTTGTAGAAAAACAAAGTGATTATTATGTAAAAACCTTGAGATCTGATAGAGGAGAAGAGTTTACTTCAAATAAATTTTCAAATTTCTACAAAAGCCAAGGGATTCAACATCAATTGATAGCTAGTTATACACCTTAGCAGAATGGTATATCTGAAAGTAAAAATAGAATAATTTTTGAAATGGCCCGAAGCTTATTGAAAGCTAAAACACCGCCAAAGCCTTTTTAGGTGGAAGCTGTTACCTGTGTTGTATTTTTATTAAACAGGTATCCCATAAAAAGTGTTCTTGGAAGAACCCCAAGAGAAGCTTGGTGTAGTAACAAGCAAGAAGTCTCTTTCTTGCATGTAACTGGGTGTCTTGCATATCCACATATCCTGGATAAGCGAAGAAAGAAACTAGATGACAAAAGTCAAAAGTGCATTTTTATAGGCTACAGTGAAGTGACCAAAGGTTACAAATCATACAATCTTGTAATAAAAGAAGTGATTACAAGTAAAGATGTCCAGTTCATTGAAGATGAAGCATGGGCATGGAATCAAAGAGATGAACAACAACAAGGTGTTATCATAGAAGATGAAGCAAAGTCAATGGAAATAGAAAAATCTTCACCTAACAGTTCATTCCCTAAAAATTTTTCTCCACCATCAGTAGTTCCGGAGATAACAAAGCATTCTCAACAAATAGAGTGATGCCAATTCGTTTGCAAGACTTTGTGGTTACATATGATAATGATCATGAAGATATTGATGAAACTATTGTGAACTTTTGCCTATTTGTAGATTGTAACCCAGTTTCCTATAAAGATGCAATAATTGATGAATAATGAATTCAAGCAATGCATGATGAGATTCATTCAATAAAGAAAAATAACACATGGGAGCTAACTGCTTTACCACCTAGGAAGAAGCCTATAAGAGTCAAATGGGTGTACAAGACAAAGTACAAGCCTGACGGTTAAGTGGATTGCTTGAAGGTAAGACTAGTTGTAAAAGGCTACAAATAGAAGCCTGAAATTGATTACTTTGAAGTATTTGCATCAGTTGCCAAAATAGATTCTATTCAGATGATTGTAGCATTTATAACTCAAAATCGATGAAAAATTCATCAGATAGATGTGAAATCAGCACTTTTGAATGGCTTCCTTGATGAGGAGGTCTATGTTAAGCAATCCCCTGGTTACATGAGGAAAGGACAAGAGAAACAAGTTTACAAATTGAAAAAGGCATTGTATGGGTTAAAGTAAGGACCTTGTACTTGGTATAGCTAGATTGATGCATACTTACTGCAACAAGATTTTCAAAAATGTCCTTATGAGCATGCCCTATATATTAAGTCAAAATGTAATGATGATCTTATTATTGTTTGTATTTATGTTGATGACTTGATATTTACAAGAAATTACAAAAAAATGTTTGATATGTCGTATATTTTAGGCATTAAAGTGCAGTAGATTGATGATGATATTTTTATTTCCCAACAAAAAAATGCTAACAACATTTTGAAATGTCTAAAAATGGAGTCGTTTTAGCCTATCCGAATACCAGTTACAAAACGGTTAAAGTTGAAGAAAAAAGAAAGTGGAGAACTAATAAATCCCACATATTTTAAAAGCCTAGTTGGCAGTTTGAGATATCTGACTTGTATCAGACTAGATATCACCTATGGTGTAGGGATCATTAGTTTATTCATGGAAGAACCTTACCAATCATATCTGTAAGCAGCAAAATGAATTTTACGATAAGTAAGTAGTACCCATGATAATAGGATTTTTTACTCCTACTATAACAATTTCAATTTGGTGGGATACACAGATAGTGATTGGACAAGTGATGTGGAAACTTGGAAAAGCACTCTGGGTATACTTTCTTTCTTGGACAATGATCTTTTTTATGGTTCTCAAAGAAATAACAAGTTATTACACTTTCCACAGTAGAAGTAGAGTACATTGCTACAGCTTCTGCAGCATGTCAAGCAATTTGGCTTCGTAGGATGCTCAATGAATTAATACATGAATAAGAAGGTCCTACAAAAATCATGTGTAATAATAAGTCGACTATTGTAATGGCCAAAAAATCCAATTTTCCATGGAAGAAACAAGCATATTGCCATCAAGTATCATTATATTCGTGATTTAGTAAAAAATGGTAAAATTGAATTAGAATTTTGTAAGTTTGAAAATCAAGTTGCAGACATTCTGATAAAATTATTGAAGGTGAATGTGTTTGAGAAACTGAAGATAATGTTTGGTGTTATTTCAAAATCAAATTTAAGGAAGGCTGTTAAAAATAATCTAAATTAGATTTTGAAAATAAAAAGATAAATAGGATTGATGTGTTGGGATAAAACTTTAAGTTTTTATTTTTTATGAAAATAATGTTGATTTATTAGGATAAAGTTAAAAAAAAAATTCTTTATCTTATTAGGTTAGTTTTGCCAATAAATATAGTTTATTTCAAGTTTTGTAATGCAATTAAAAGGGTGAGGAAGAGAAATAAACTAGCAAGCTTGTGAGTTTAAATAGAGAATTCTTTTGTATATTGAGTTAAAGTTGTGATCAATAAATTCCTCTTTTCTCATGTTTTTCTTCAAAATTTTTCTTTTTATTCTTTTGATTCTAACATTATTACCTTTATATTGCTTATTAGTTATGTAATTTATTTCTTATAATTGTCTTGATTTAATATAAATTGTGCCTTTATTTTCTAAACTTGCAGTGTAAAACCGGTAGTATCAAGTGAACAAGGTAGCCAAGCAACCTCGAGTCTTAGTGAACTAAACAATACATCTGTTGCTGGTTCTAAGTAGCCGTAGTTACCTGGGAACTTTACAACTTCTGTTACTGTGCTTACACTCTACCGTACTCGGTTCCCACTTATTCCCCGATTCTTCGGCCGTAGGACATTTTAACACCACTTGACAGTCTGGTCCTCTTAACGCCGCGGCCTCTCTCGCCATCGCGGCCATAGCCGCACCTCTCCCACTCAGCAACACCAATTAGCACTCATCTAATCTGTGTCTCTAATTAGATATTTCTGTTCAAAAATTTCGAGAAGTAAGCATATAACCTCTTTCATCATTCTGATCTTTTGAATTTTATTACCTGTGAGATGCTGAGCTTATTTTTATCTTTTGGGTTTAATGTTTTTAATTGTTTGAAATTTTTTTTTTTTTTTGGGTTATCAGTTTATGATCAAAATTTTGTTGTATTTAGGTTAGATTTAGTGTTTGTTATCACTTTTCGATTGCTAGGAAGTCTGTTATCATTGTTGATTGGTATTTTGTTTAATGTGTTGCCCGTCACCTGTTTGATATTTGGCCTAGGTGAAAAATAAAAAAAAGGCTTAAATTTGAATAAACTTGATGTCCAAAAGCATGTTTCTGGCAAATTGATAGGTCTTTAACAGGAAGTTTGCCTAGCATACGAGAAGCATTGGTATTTCCTTGTTTTCATGTTCTTTTGCTATGGCTGACTACATAAGTAGCTTGTTAACCACCATAGTCCATGAAAGCACTACACATCATCATAACCATCTAGATTGGTTGACAAATAATATCAATGGTGAAAGGTCACGAATTTGATATGTTTCTTGTAGGTTGCTTGTCAGCATCATTGTGAGGGAAGTGTGGATATTGGAGAAGGTTGGTGTGGACTAGTTCACAGTAAGCCTAAATGATAATTTGATGACTATATATTGCTAAATTTGAAAGCGAAAAACAATTGCTTTGGCCCAATTATTTATCATTCTTAATACTAAGGAATATCTTTTGCTACTTTATCTAGTTATCTTTTCTCACTGCAATATGCAATATAGAAGAATAACACACAAATTCCGAGCTTTTTATAGTTCTGTACCAACATGTTTTAGCTATAATTTGTAGTTTACATTTTTCTAGTGATGCACTATAAGTTGTTTATTTAATGGACACATTTCATTCATTTTTTTATAGTCTTATCTCAATTTAATTTTGTTTAAACTCAATTTTATTATTTATTTATTCTTCCTTACTTTATTGTTTGAATACAAGACTCATTAATGTGTTTTGCCTTGTTTTGTGAAATTTTGTAATGAAATTCTCATTTAAAGAGAAT
>JANHAO010020529.1:0-12820 GCA_026873985.1 Saraca asoca | reverse complement strand
TTATTCCTTTATCATTGATTTGGATAGTTGAGTTGTAAGGATTCTGGTACTTAAAATAACTTTCCTGTGGGATCGACCCATATTCGTCGGTTCTTTACTACACCTACGCCGTGCACTTGCGGTTATTTTAAAACGTACGACAAGTTTGTGCACATCATAAGTAAATACATTAAAAGAATCCTGCTTAGCTTCTAGTGTTTACCTTTGCATAAATGATTGTTACACCTAATAAAATTGGTATGTAGTGAGTTATGTCACCATTAACCAAGGTTCAAGATTGGTACCTTCGTCACTTTATTGGATAGTGATTTGTGCCTTTAGATTAGATGGAAAGTTCACTAAAGGACAAGATAGGCTATCTATCATTAGTCTTCCCTTCAGTTCTAGGGCCTTACATAACCTTATCATTCACATCATCCTATCACCAAGGGAACACAAGTCCATCCTCACCTATACTGGCATGCATGTGCTCTCACATAATCCAAGCTAGACATCTCTTCAACCTTCCCCATACAGACATGAGCTACATGCTAATTGTGGCACAAAGTCCATCCAGGGCTCTTCACCATATGGGCCACACTGATATGAGCTAAGCTAAGGAAGTAGCAGCCTATGAATAAGATAGAGGAGGAGTTTGATTAAGAAATTGCTCAGGGACTGATTAACCTAGAGTCAACATTAGCATAGGGAGATGTCGTGTAAAGCCCCCTCATATGGGTTGTATAATTGATGAGCTTTATAAGCTTATGCAACACATGAGTACTAGCATTGATCGTTACCTAGGCTGCTTTGAACTGTAGATTGAACACCATTGAAGACAAGGTGGACTGGTTGTGTGACACCTTTTTCATGGAGAATGAGGATTGATGGTAGTAGTTAACGTACAACCAAGGTAGGGCTGATAAAATCTTTTTGTTCTTTTGTTTGATGTACATGGCTAAGGTCATGTAGTTTGTTCAAGTTATGTTTGCATGATGATGATGATGTCAAATGTAAATATGAATAAAGTCCTAGAAAAAAGGAGTAGAAAAGGCATCCTAGTGAATGCCGAGACTAAGAAAAGAATAAGATAAGATACAAAATGATACAAAAAGTGTAGTATGCTTGATTGTATGATTATTACTTAGGAACTCACATGAGGCACGACAAGAATTAGATAATGTAAGTACTTTGAAAGGCACCTATGTTTGTTTAATGGATGTTATGTTTATGTGATGTTTAAATAGACATAAGGGAATGAATAAAATTCTATGCTAGACTGAAACATAAATTGTCATGAATGTTCTTATATGTTTGTATGACTAAGCATTTAGTATAAGATAGCATGTTTTATAATAAGTATAGGAAAGAGATAAAGGATCACAACAAGATAGAAGGAGAACAGATTCACATTAATTAACATGAAAATAAGAACAAAGGACCAGGTATAGATACATGAGGAAAAAGAAAGGATGTCAATATGTAGTGAGTGAAGCAATGACAACAAATCAAGGATAAGGAACGAATAAGTAATGATGCAAAGAGATTGGAAAAGACCAAAACTAGAAGACAAAAATCAAGAAAGTTGATAAATACCATAGCAATTAATAAAGGATCAAAGTAACATAGTAAAAGTATGATGGATACCATGACATTCAAGGCAAGTTTGGTGTGAACCAAAAGGATTAAAGAAGAGCAAGTAAAAAGGATAGAAAGTGAAGGATATATATAAAGACATGGTTAGGAATACAAAAGAGGATACGAATAAGGATAAACTAACGACAAAGGAATGTAAATCAATGAAGTAATTGAAAGCATGACATAAGGATTAAGGATATAATAATAAATTGAACTATTGGAACAAGATAGGAATAAACCCCTAAAACCTAGAAAGGTCACAAGGATGATTCAAGGACAAATTGTCTAAAGGGGGAAATTTTGTAACATCCCCTATACATAGTTTAGATTGAGATAAGTTAGTATAATGTAAAAGGTTCGAAATGAAATTTCATAAATTAAAACCTAGACTAAGAAAGAACCCTATGGTAGGTTAGGCTAAGATTCCATGCCATAAAGGGCATTAAGTACTAAACCAACTGGTCGACTGGTCCTTAGAAGTGGTCAACTGTTCAGTATAGACACAGGAAGTTAACCGATCATGCACAGTGTCGTCAACCAACTACTTTTTTGTACCTTTTCATGCCTATCTTTTTGTTATTAGTTATTGTCTAACCAGACATTAGATCCTCAGTTATGATTATGAATTTCAAAAAGGATTTTATTTTAATTTCAAAATTTTATTTATTTTAAATTATTTTTATTAAAATCTTGCATATTTTGTGATTCAAGATAAAAGACCTTAAGGATATGGTTTTTGCATTATTTTCACGTTTCCAAATTATGAAAAAGGTTTTTATTAAGAGATTGCTCATGGGTTCATAAATCACCATAGAGTGGTTTATGGCAATCACTCTCCCCGGATATCGAGATGTGACACAAAAACAAAAGCAAAGGAAGAAAATACCTCCTTCTTGAATTGCTTTGGATTAATCACAAAGACAAAAATCCAAAAAAGAAAAAATTTCAAAAATAAAAATTAGAGAAAATTTTCAGTTTCATTGTATATTCTCTCTCTTTTAGCCATGATTGAAACTACATAAATCAAAAGAGAGGGAGAGAGGAAAGAGGAGATGAAGAAGAAACAAAGTATATAGTTTTTTTGGTTTTGTTTCAATAACAATTAGAAGAAATAAGAAGGCTTTAAAAGGAAAAGGAAATAGCAAATGGAATGGATTTTCAGTATACATTGCAAATAGAATGGATTTTATTTAGTTGACTCCAATGTCTTTAGATAAAATAATGAAAAGCATAGCACCCTTATCCAACTAGTCACATACAAAATGGATAGAGAGAAAAGCTCGTTGGTAAAGCAAATTGGTGGCTAATTGAGGGCATTGTCATGTAGAAGGTGAGCAAAACTTATGCTTTGGTTCAGCTAGCATTGTCATTATAGAAAGGTACGCTGGTGTGAATAAGGGATCAATGATAAAGGCAATGGCAACTTGGGCGGATGTAATGAGAGTAATAGCTTCAACTTCTAAAACTACCTTCACCAAAAACCTTCATATTCAACATCACTGCAACTCATAAGGGTAAAAGGGATAATTTATAAATAAAATTAACAGTGTCAAGTTTTTGTTAGAGGCAGGGAAGGTGAATATGTATTTTTAAACATAGAAGGAAACTATGTATATTTAAGTTAAATCTCAATGGAGGTGAGTGTAATTCACCTATAAATGTATTATAGTAAACTATGAGAATTTCTGCCACTATGATCTACTTCCACCTACCAACAACCTTCACCTCCATTAGCATCATAGCCATCATCACCACCACTGCCATCATTGTTGCTGGCTGCATCGTGGTCACCACCACCTCCACATCCACCTCCACCATTGCCTCCATCTCTATCACCACCACAACTATCCATCATCAATCATCACTATCCACAATCATCAATCATCAAATGATCACTTATCACTATTACCCACCTCCTTTGTCAACACCATCCACTATCACTACCTTGATGTCACATCCCTAAAATTCTAAACGTGATTGGCGCAAACCACTTAGTAGTTACCCATAAACCCATAAACATTTATCCTTTGTAAAACATTTATAATTCTCCAATCTACTTTTCTTCTTTATTTTTTTATTAATTTATTGTGTTTTATTTATCATACTTGAGTTTTTTTTATTTAACACACAAATTTTTTATATTTGCTCTCAATTCTTTTAGCTTATTTGTTAAATGTCTAATTTTTATTTATTTGTTAGGAGTGAGTAAGAATTTTTGAAGTTTTTTTAGCTATGAGTCCTTTTTCCCTGTTAATTTCTCATATATAAATACAATTTTTTGAGATTTATTCTAAGATACGAGCTCAAATTATTTTTCATGATAAAGACTTTTTATGTTATTTTTATTCAAATTTTCTTGTTTAATAAAATTATATGATGACAATATTATCATTAATATGAACAATTTTGCTTTCAAAGTCACTATTAACACTTAAAGAAGACATGATAAAAAAAAAAAAAAAAGACTGAAGAGATGTTTCAATATAAAATACAGAAATAGGTTCTAAAAATGAAATCATGTGTTTAAAGGGTGAAAATAAGGACAAAATTGGTATATATGGTCAAAAAGCCTTTTCACCAGCTACAAATAGAAGACATTACAGCTAATAAATAAAAACACTTAATCAGGGAAAGTATAGCGAAATTCAAAGTTCAAGAAAGGTCTATGTATGTAAATTTTAAAAACTAGACTGAAAGTACATGTATTTTCATGAAACTTTAGGACAGGTAAAATCTCTTTCTCTTTAAATAATGACTATCATACACAAATTTCTATTACAATTAATTCCACAATAAGTGGATATAATCATAAAAGAATATATAATCATAATAAATTTATGAAAAAAAAATAATTTTAGAGACTCTTAATTCTCAATCTAAAATAATAATAGAAATTAATTGTTTAAAGAAGGAAATATTCATCTGAATAATAGTCAAGTCGAATATGGAGCACAAGATACATAACTGGATTTATTAGAAAAAAGGTGCATATATATATATAACGAGAACAATATACAATCAGCACATACGAAGCCATTATTTACTTAGTAAAGCATAATAACAAGCCTAGCACGCAGTCCTTGAAGAGTATTTGCTCTACAGACTTAGCAAGTGGGAAACTAACAGCAATAGGCATCAAAGCCTGGTTCGTGTATGCCCGAGCACGGCAGTGGAGTTTTCATGAGGCTGACGGTGATTCCAACGCCAATGGTGTAATCGATAACACTAAAGATGTGATAGATAACGCTAAATCTTTTAACGTTAGAAATAAAATAAAATTTTAAATGTTAAATCTATGAAAGAGATATATGATTAGGAAATTTTAAAAGTTGGTGACAGAATCCAAGAGTATTTGATTCGTATATAGTAAAATTTATTATTATTATTATTTGATTCTAATAAAATTTCTTAATTTGAAACCATTCCCTACATAAGGTTTTAGATTGCGTTATTCATAAAAAAATGAAAAACACTTATTTCTCTCTCCTTCTCTCACTTCGTAAAGCTCCAATCTCATCAACCCACCACCACCACCTACTATAGTTAACCACCATCTACTACAATCTTTTGTTATTGACCACTACCTACCACCACTATCACCATTAACCATCGCCTACCACCACTTTTCTTTATTAACCACCGCCTAACATTGTTATTACTATTGACCACCATCTTCTACCAGTTGCTACATATTATTGTTAACCATTGCCTATAACCATTAACTACCATTGTTAGGAGTAAAATCTGGTCTCGCAAAGCAAATAGGCAGGAGCTTGATAGGAGCTGAGTCCAAGTGAAAGAAGTTCAGTTCGCTAAGGTTGCACCACCTTGCTAATTGCGAGGTTGAGATGCAATGAAGTCAAAAGCTAGAGAAATAGCTCGTCAAGAAATGAACTGCCTCGTTCGAGCTCACCTCGCCAAATGTGAGGTCGACCTCGTTGACCGAAGGTTAGCAGTGATCCCAAGCCAAAAATAGCTTGTGAGATGTAACACATTGCCTGGATGAAGGCTCAACGAGATGGAGCACCAGACAGGCTTACATTAGCTCACAAACAAGTGACTCACCCACAGAAAGCAGCCTACAAAAGTCGATTTGTAGGAGTTCACATTGTCTTATACATTTAATGTTTGATGTAACTTATTTACAACTTGTAAAATTACATTTGTAATCTCTCATCTTCTATAAATAGGAAGAGGAGGATCACTATAAAGAGAGGCCGAGATAGCTATACTAAAACTCTGTAAAATTTTCTCTAAATCAATAAAAGTTACCGTGGACATAGGGACTAGTACTGCCTAGTTTTAGCTGACCACATTAAAAATATTGCATGCCATTGTCATTCTTCCTCTTCACCATCTTTGTCATCATCTTCATTATCAAAAAGCAGTTTGGGGTTCAAGAATCAGTCTCTATTGACAGGAATTTGGTAGAACTAAATTTCACTATCAACAGTTTAGTGCTAGATGGAGGGCTCATCTACTTTTAAATTTCTTGATTTATTTTTTGTATAGCTACAATGGTAAGGGGAAGAATCACCAGGGGTTCAAACACCCAGGTTGTTTAGCCGACAGACAATCCCACTGCTGAAACCCATTCCCAGCCTATTGTTGCCCCTAAAACTGAAGAGGCACAAATGCCTCACCAACCCCTACCAGTGCTTGAAAACATAGTAAGAGAGTTGGCTGAAGCTGTTAAAGTGTTGGCACAAGCACAGACCCAGGGCACATAGAGGCAAGAGGAAATCATAGCATAGCTCAATAGCTATGTGAAGAGACCCAAAAAGAAACTCATGAGGATTATGATAGTCAGCGATCTGGGTGCTCGCAATGAGTCAAGAGCTCGAATAAGACTAGACAAAAAGGGAAGAAGAATTAACAATCCTCTAGCTTGCAATTCGAAATGTAGGACCCATTGATGAAAGAAGTGCTACAAAGGCTAAAGTGATTGGAGGAACACCCCCATGCTCAACACAAGCAAACTCACAATGAGGAAAGCTCGCCATTCTTTGTAGAGATTAAGATGTAGCCTCTTCCTTAGAAACTTAAAGTTCCCACGATTCTACTATATGATGGGAACAGTGATCCCTGCAACCATCTTAATGCATTTAACGTCTAGATGGACCTTTAAACAATTGACCCTCTGGTCAAGTGTTGTATCTTCCCTACTACATTAGGAGGTATACCTCAAGCATGGTTCAAAAGCCTCCCAGTTTGCACTGTCAATAGTTGAGAAGAATGCTAGAGGAAATTCGTTGATCAGTACTAAGCTTTGAAGAGGCAATTTTTGCCTCCCTACCACCTCACCATGATCTTTCAACGAAAGAATGAATCATTGAAAGATTACATAGCTAGATTCAGGCAAGAGGCCACTTCTATAGAAAATCCCTCAGATGAGAATATCCTGACAGCGATTTCCACGGGACTCTACAAAGATGAAAAATTGTACAGAAACTAGTACAAGTCCCTAGTTCGAGATCTTGCTGAATTTTATGAGCGAGCCACCAAGCAAATCAGATGGGAGGAAACCTTTAGCACGGAGGAACTTAGGCATAAAGGCAAGATGGCTAGCACTCCCCAGAGTAAAAAAGAGGAGTAAAGAGAATCAGAATAATGATTTCGATGACCAACCCACAAAGAGGGCAAAGAGTACGTGACCCCAGCATTGAGGTCGCCATGAAAGCTATAGCATCTTGTTTGACACACAAGATAGGATCTTCACTGTAGAAAGGGGTAGGGAAGACTTTGGGAAGCCCAAGCCCATAAGATTCCCTAGCAAATTTAGGGACTCAAGAAGATTTTGTGCTTACCACAATGAGGTTGGGCATACTACCTCAGAATGTTGGGCATTAAGAGATGCCATAAAAAACCTTATCAAAAAAGGTCACTTGTGAGAATATGTGGTCCAACCTTCTAGATAGCGAGCTTAATAGACGTAGCAAGTCATTGATTAAGAGCAAAACCCTTCCATTAGAACTATATTTTGATCCTGTAATGATGTGCTGAAATTAATGAAAGGCTTTTGAACTTTTGTCTGAATTATCTAGCAGAGCACCGTACAGAAAGAGAGCTATCCTATATTGATTCGATATTATTCCTGGCTAATCAGCTGAGATGCAAAGGTGCCTTTTCTGGGGAGAAGGAGGGCAATGACCCTCACCCTAATGGGACAAAACAAAATTGATTCATCCGGGGGTGAGATGACGTAAAGCCTACCTCGTCGATATATCCAACATGGATACATCCGGAGGTGAGATAGTACAAAGCCTACCCTATCAATACATCCAAAATGGAGCAATCCAAGGGTGAGATGGCATAAAGCTTACCCCATTGCTAAGGCACGATAGCACTAAAATAAACTCGAATACCCACCTGAGCAATAGGATTACTGTGGGACTAAGTAATAAGATTGCTACTTCACTAAGCAATGAGATTGCTATGAGACTGAGCAACAAGATTATTGTCCCATTGAGCAATGAGATTGCTGGCAAAGTTAAATTTATATCATCCACTGAGCAACAAGATTGTTGTGGTGCAATCAGTAAAGCATATCTCTCATGCAGCTAAATGCTCACAGCTCTCATGCGACCAAGTGCTTGTAGCTCTTATACGACCTAATGCTCGTAACTTGTATGTGATCCCTTTTTCCAAGTGTAGCTTACATGCGACCTACCTGAATATTACTTATTGACTGCAAAGGCACTCGGATGCCAAAATTTATTAATTGAATACGGTCGATTGGTCATTTGAATGTTTTATTCAACTGTGATTCATAGGAATAAATGTTATCATCCATAATATACAAAGCAGCATTCAAGAGTTATAAAGTAAAACTCATTCATTGAAAGGCCTCATTTAATAAGGTAAATTTATATAAGAAGATTGAAAGTACAAAATCAAAGCATGAAGCCTACAACTATTGCTTCCACAAGGAAAGAGAGAGTCACCCCCTAGATGATGAACTCCAACTAACTAGCAGATCGATGAGCATGACTACTCCTTAATCTTCTTCTTCTTATAGCCCTCCTTAGCCAGTGGCTCTTTTCCTAACTCACGCTCAGAGCAACTCAAAAAGCACATGGGAGTCTGGCTGGCAAGGCTAAATCTCATGGTAGAACCATGAGGAGATAATCCAATATCTGCATAAGACTTTCCAGCATCCAACCAGATGAGTTATGCAGGGAAGTCATGTGCAGCAAGCCATTCATGCCTCTTAATTTCCTGCAACAAGCCATGCACGCCTCAAAGTACTTCGCCAGAAGCCAAACTACCAAAAACATGGGAGGCTTAACTAAAACATCCATTAGGCCATTCCATGAAGAAGCAAGAAGAGCTTATCAGGATTTATAAACTAGTTTGGGTTCAGTAAAGGAGCCAAAGGATAATTGGCTATTCTAGATCGAAAGATTAAGAGAAAACAAGGCTGCCACGCCAATAGCCATAAATTACGCACAGTAAAAGGTATGGCCTAAAGCAAATGAAGTGAAAGAATTGAAGTCTAAAATGACAGTGCAACAGAGCAAAGACTTCGACTGCTCAGCAAAGTTACAATTCCCAGTCCATGAAGCAAACTAAGAGTTAGAAGGCTTATGTTATGAGCAAAATTTGGTCTCGTAAAGTAGATAGGCAGGAGCTCAATGGGAACTGAGTCCAAATGAAAGAAGTTCAGTTCAATAAGGTGTACCACCTCGCTAATTGTGAGGTTAAGATGCAACGAAGTCAAAAGCTAGAGAAACAACTCATCAAGAAATGAATTGCCCTGATCGAGCTCACCTTACCAAGTGCGAGGTCGATCTCGCTGATCAAAGGTCAGCAATGACCCTGAGCCAGAAACAAATCATGAGATGCAACACATTGCTTGGATGAAGGCTCAATGAGATAGAGCACCAAACAGGCTTACGTCAACTCACAGACAAGGGACCCCCTATAGAAAGTAACCTGCAAAAGCTGATTTGTAGGAGTTCACATTGTCTTATACATTTAGTTATTTACAACTTGTAAAATTACATTTGTAACCTCTCATCTTCTATAAATAGAAAGATGAGGATCACTGTAAAGAGAGGCTGAGATAGCGATACTAAAACTCTGTGTTATCAATAGAATCTGGCACTATAGAATGGGCTGGCAAAAGCCTCAAAGGAGCCAAGCCTGGTGGAAGGGACAAGCATGACAGACCATGAGGTCACTATAAAAGGAACCCTAGCTCGCTAAAGATCTGAGCTCGCTAGATGAATGAGCTCGAGGTCATGAACCAGCAATAGTCTCAATGCACGAGCTCTAGCTCACTAGGTCAAAGCCTTACCTAGCTAGAAGCCCGTTGAGGTTAGGCATAAGGCCAGCAGGCAACTTGTACCGTCATCGTGCAAAATACAACCATCGGGCCCCACACGCAACAAGCAACATGTAGAAGCCAATTTATAGTGCTCTAGGTAGTCTTGTACATTTAATGTTTGATATAATAGATGTACACTTTATTTAGTTCCATTTGTAGCCCTCCATGCTTCTATAAATGGGTGGCTGGAACCTTTGTATAGAGGTAAGAAAATATTAGCAAAAACTCTACTAAACTAGAAATGCCAAAAACCATAGCCAAAGCTCTATAAAAACTCCTTTAGATTAATAAAACATCTCTATGGACGTAGGGTCCGGTGTCACCCCAAATTTAGTCAAACCATGTTAAACCTTCGCATTTGACTCCTCCTCCTTCTTCCTCCCTCATCTCTCATCACTCACTGCCCCAACAATTAGGAAACAGATTAGGTCCTAAAAGAACCCCTTCTATTGGCTAGATTTAGGTGTAATCAAAATCCATCATCAATATTTTGTAAAATTTTCTCCAAATCAATAAAAGTTACTATGGATGTAGAGACCAGTACTGCCTAGTTTTAGCCAAACCACATTAAAAATATTGCATGCCATTGCTATTCTTCCTCTTCACCATCTTTGTCATCATCTTGATTACTAGAAAGCAATTTGGGGTTCAAGAACTGGTCTTTGTTGATAGGAATTTGGCAAAACCAAATTCCACCATCAACAACCATCCACTATCACTTACAATTGTTGACTACCATCCATTATCACCCATTGTGGCTAATAATTGTCTACCATCATCTACCATTGTTAACCACCATCCATCACTATCTATCATTATTGATCACTACGCATCACCATCTACTATTATTGATCACCACTCACCACTACCTACTATCGTTTATCACCATCCACCATCATTTATTGCATATTGTTGTTAAACACTGCCCACTACCACCTACAATTGTTAACCATTGCCTATCACTAACTTTAACCATTAACCATCGCTTACCACCACCTATAATCATTGACCATTACTCACCATTATCTTTCCCTATTGATCAATGCCCACTACCACTATCATCATTAACCACTATCCACCACTGTGTACTATTGTTAACCATTGTCCAAGACCACCTACCACTATTAACCATCATCCACCACCATTTACTGTCATTGACCACTGCCCACTACCACCTACCACCATTAACCATCGCTTACTACTACCTACCACCATTAACTAGTATCCATTACTATTAAACACCACCTAACCAAACAATATGAAAGTCAATTATAAATAGTGTGATTATATTTCCTGACTGAATCAAACAAAACAAAAAAGTAACAATTAATGTCATTATAACTCTTCTTTATTTAAAAATTCTATGCATCAGATATTTAATGATGTGATATATATGTAAAAAAAAAAAAGATAATGTTGATTATTTGTGTCCAATGAAATTATTAAAATAAGATTAGTTGCTAAATTTATTCAGTAAGATAATTATCACTAAACAGATTTAACGAATTTATTAATTTGAACAAATTAAACAAATAAAATATAATTTTAAATTTGAATCTATTCAATTAAGTGTTGAACTAGAGTTTTCAAACACACTCTTAGGGCCCTTTAAGAACTAACCCTCACATTGATTGAGATAAATCATGAAAAGATAATTAAGAAAACTTTTTTCTACTTTTACAAAGCATGTATCAATATATAATTTTTAAAGCACATATTACTGATGATCAAATGTAGTTCAGTGGACCCAAATTTGAGTCAACACCTAGATTGTGAGTAGCAAGCATGCGAATGAGGAGCAGAGAGAATGAAGGAGGACAAGAATAGACACCAAAAGCATTTTTTATTATGGTTCGACTAAAGCCAAATTGGCCTCTACGTCCACCTTGATTGTATTTGCCTTTAGGTGGTGGTTTCACTATTCAGATTAGTTGAGTTACAATATACAAGCCTCTTTTACTATTTTGACAGAGCTCCCACATGTATTCCTAAAGTCCTCTTACAATGATCTCCCTCATATTTATAAAGGCTAGGAGGTTACAAATGTAAATTTATAAGCTGTAAACATGTTATATCAAGTAATAAATGTACAAGACAATATAAGCTCTTGTAAGTCAGCTTAGACAGGTTGCTTTTTGCATATAAGCCCTTCTAGCCACTACTTATAGAAGGGCTATATGGATTGTCTGTAAGTCTATGTGTTTCTTATTTGACCATAATGGGCATATGGCCAGGAGAAAAGGTGCATTCAGTGAGCTTGAGCTCCCATTTTAGGGTCGCTACTGGTCGAAGGTCGATGATCTCAAGCTTGTGCTTCGCAATGGGGGTTTGTGTAAGATGAGCTGTTAGTCATGTGGGCAGGGGTTTCTTTTCAATAAGCTTAGACTTCTGCCTTAGCCTTATTAATGAGCTAGGGTTTCCACCCATAACTTGTCATGTCCAGGCCTTTGCTAGCCCACTCGACCAATACCAGAAATCACTTATAACATTAGCCCCCCAAGTCTCAGTTCGCTTTGCTAACTTGGAGATGCTGCTCGTGGGCTCAGGTTAGGGAGTGTGATGTCATTGTTTAAATTTTTACTTTGTCTTTTCATCTGCCCTCATCATCATTATCATATTTAATGTGCACTTTTTTCCAAAATTACCAATTCGGCAAAGGCTAAGCTAGAGAACTTTTTTGGACCATCAGATTTTAGGCAATTAATTAATTTTTTGAATCAAATCATTGGATGATCGAGGGTATAAAAGATGAGACAAGACATTCATCCCCTTCACATTCTTGAAGACTGATGTTAGCCTTAGGGAGATTGTTAACCCTAAAGGAGATTCTTACCCTAAATTTATTTTGATGTTGAAGAACAATTTATCTTGTTA
>JANHAO010020528.1:0-12841 GCA_026873985.1 Saraca asoca | reverse complement strand
TTTAATGTTAAAAAATAATTTTTATCTAACAATTTGTTTTAGTGTTTTTGATTTACTTTATAGGTTCAAAAGGTTCAAAGATATTTGATTCAAGATTGAAGAGATCCAAATTTAGTTTTTACGACTTATTTTATTTTAATAGGATCTTTTGTAAATAAACTTAGATAATGTTTGATCCAAATATTTTTTATTAAACAATGAGGTAGAGAACTTATTTCAAGAAAACAATTCTTTTCAAAACAGTTTTTTACATCATACTTTGATGTGACATTGATGCAGTAAAGAACTTTTGATAAACTCATGTTTGAATCGAAGTCACTTCAATGTGTGAAAGAAATTCCTTTTATCGAAGGTTAGGAAATATGGCTACTTTGATGTTGTAATCGATGCAAAAACTATTTTCAATAGACTGTACATTGATTACACTTTGATGCATCAGTGAATAACAGACTGTAATCGATGCTGCTTTGATTTAGCAATTGAAATTCAATTTTTCTATTACAGATGGTTACAACAGTTATTTAAGCCTAACCTCCCTTCCTATATAAATGTTTTCACACAAGTTTTCATTAAGATTTCATTGCAAAACTATCTGAGAAAGAGCTTAACACAATTTCTCTCTCTACTTCATCAAATTCTCAAGATTTCTTTAAGATCATTGGATCAGAGATCATCTATAGCTTATCATAGTTTGTTTTGAGATTTTCATCTTAAACATCGATATTGTATTCTCAATATTTTTCTACTTTAATTCTTTTTATTTGAGATTTCTAGGTGTTAGAAATCTATCTAGGTTTAGAAGAGCCTTTGTAAATTCTTCTAGGTTAGCAAGATACCTGTTAAATTCTTATGTGTTTATTATATAGACCGGCACTTCAGGAGCCTGTCAATCCTGATAGTTTGTGTTGTTAATTCAGAGGTCTTTCAGTTGAAAAAGATCAAGTGAAGTAGATTTAAATTGTGATTTCAATTCAAGTTGAACCACTTTAAAAACTATGTCTCCAGCTTTCTTTTCTATTTACTGCTTTCTAGTTGTTGTTGTTGCCAACTTCTAACTTTAATTACCTTTACCTTAATTGATTATCAATTCTTTGCATATCTCATTAAAAGAAAAATAATCTTTAATACTGGTGTATATAATTATCTAATGAGAAAAGGGCAAGATCTGTTTAATTCTGCAATCTTAATTTTTCTATACTGGGACCGACACAAATTTCTTTCATAAGCTCACTACCACCATATCTTATACATTACTAGGCTTAGATATCCACTCACATTGCACCTAATTCCTTTCTATACTTCCATTTATTTTCAAATACCAAGGTGAATCCCATGTGTTGTAATCTAATGATCAAATCTATTATGGGGTTAGACTATTAGAAAGTCTGTCTTAGTACTTAGCCCATAACTTGAGCTAGAGATCGAATTTTAATGCAAGGTCAAGGCCAAGGGCAAGCTAAGTCATAATACTATATTTCATCTAATAATCATCACATCCAAAAAGGCTCTCTTCTATCCTAAAATAGTAGGTAACTTAGAGGCAGTGTACTGAATTTATAAATAGCTAGCTGAGCCTTTAATGTAGGATCTTTTTACTCATTTCTGAATTATCTCTGCCTTTTAAAGGAAAGGATATCTGCTAAGCAAAACTCCATCTATAATTAGGTTTTCTCTTTTTCTTTTTTATTTTCCTTGTATTTTTGTAATCAGTATGTAGCTAAATTCTACTTTAATTTAAAGGAACTCGGCACCATTTCTATTATTAATTATCAAACTTGATTTAATTATCAATTTATTCCTATTTTAATTCTCTTACTTCTTTGTTCTTATTACCTATAATTGCTATGGATGCTTGTTTAAGGGGTTTATTAATTAATTATCCAATGTGGTCTGATGCTATCTGAACTTTCATAAGCAATCTCATTATTTGTGGCTATTTGGTTATGAAGCAGCAATAGGGTCTTGATAAGTTGCTGGAGTGAGTCAATTCTCCTAGGGAATTAAGGGTAATTAATTAGGATGCTGCTGGGGTAATTCAATTAATCAAACTTAGTGTTTTCTACACTTAATGCTATTGATAAATTGGCTAAGGTGTTGGGCTCTAGCTAATTCAACAATAAGTGTCAAGTGGGTGCTAGGCTTGGTTGACTAGTTTAGGGAGAAATTAGCAAGGTGTAATTAGGTGGTGGGCTTAATTAATACCTTGGCTAAGTGTTCAAAATAGGAATGAAACATTAGTGTCAAGGATCAGTCAAGGAAATGATTATAGGAGTCCTTTAAATTGAGCATTTTCCATTTGATTTCCTTTAATTTTGGTTCCATTTTCCATGCATTCTATTTGTTTGATTTAATTCCTAGTCTAATTAGTATCCTATTCCCCCCATACTATAATCACATGAATTTCAATCTTCAATCTTTATGGATATGACTTGGACTTACCCTTGCTACTAGCTAGCTTAGGAGTTTAGTATTATTTTTAGCCAATTTCGACAACTATCAAATTTTGGTGCCATTGCTAGGAATTGGAAGATTTATTTGTGTGTTTCTAGTCATTTGTAGTATTAAGACATGAACATTAGTATTAGACTTTAATTTCAATCCTTTTCCCCATTTTCCCCCCTCTTTTTGCCTAGTTTTTCCCATTTTTTTGATTTTTCAAATAGGATTGGGTGGCAAAATTTTCTATGAAATTAGGAGCTCAAAATTGGTTTGTTATAGGTCTTTTAAGCAAGGCTCCTATTTTTGTCAAATTCCATAATCTTTTATAATTTTTTCAAATTTTTAATTTCTTTTGAATTATTTACCTATTTTTTCCATTTCAATTCCTTTTGGTTTTTTATTATTTGTCAAGCCTTTTTATGTATGACTTATTCCTCCTATATTCCCAAGCTAATATATGATCTAGAGATTGTGAGAACCTTCCAGGAATTGAGAAGAATGAGTAGGAAACAATCTGGCTTAATTTAGGATCTTTCATCAACATCACTTTCAATACCTTCCTTTTCAAGCTCAGTTGATGGAAATTTGTTTTCTACAAGTTCTTCACCACATTCTAGCATGCAAAATATGACATTCAACCAAAGAACTTTGAAGGAGTTAGTTGCCCCTGACCTCAACCAGTAGTCCTTTTGCATCAACTATCTAAAAATTGAAGTTGCCATTGAGTTGAAATCTGGTCTAATTCATTTGCTACCAATATTCCATGGATTGGCTATGGAAGTCCCTGACAAGCACTTAAAAAAATATCATGTGGTTTGCTCAACTATGAAGCCTTATGGGTTTTTAGAAGAACAAGTAAAGTTGAGAGCCTTTCCTTTCTGCCTTGCTTATTCATCCAAAGATTGGCTTTACTATGTTCCCCTGGCTCCATCAACACACGGCATGAGATGACCAGACTTTTTCCTTGACAAATACTTCATTGCATCTAGAGTTGCCAACATTAGAAAAGAAATATATAGCATCAAGCAACTTGATGGAGAAACTTTATATGAGTATTGGGATAGATTTAAAAGGTTATGTGCAAGTTGTCTATACCATCATATTAGTGATTAGCTCTTGACCAATACGTTTATGAAGGCCTCATCCTAATGGATAGAAGCATGATTAATGCAATAAGTAGAGGAGCTTTAGTGGACAAAACCCTTGATGCTGCAAGGATGCTAATATCCAATATGGTGGCAAATTCATAGCAATTTGGTAGGAGATCATATTAGACCATAAAGAGGCTCAATAAGGTCTAGACATCCAACTTAGAGAGACAAATAGCAAACTTCACCTTAATGGTTTAGAAATTCCAACAATAGCAAATCATGGGGAAAAAATAAATAATAGTAGTAGTAGTCTATGGCATCTGCTCAATCCCTAGACATTTCTGTGAAGTATGTCCAAGCCTCTACGAGACTGATCCCTTTTAGCAAATGCATGCAATGGGGAGCAAATTTCTAGTAAATACCAGTAGATTTTCAAACAAAAACCAGCAGGCCTACAATCCTTGTTCCAATACATATATATATATATATAACCTTAGTTAGGGAGACTATCCTAATCTAAGATATGGGAATCATGCTAAGCAACAGAATCCATTCTAGCTTATGCAGCCTTACTAGACCATGCTATAGCCAACCCAGAACTCAGTTTCAAATGAAGCTTTAGCATATCTTAAACAAAACATGGCCAAGCAAAACATGAAATTTCAAGAAGAAATCAAAGGAGATTTCAGCAAATTAGGTAGGACATCAATACCATCAATTCCAAGCTTGACAATGTAGAAACCAGATTAATCAATTTAAAAAATCAAGTTGCCAAAAGACTACCCTCCTAGATAGTTCTTAACTCCAAAGAAAATGTCAATGTAATACTACTGAGGAGTGGCAAAGAAGTGTAGGGAAAAGTTAAGAAACAAGTTATAGAGAAGTAGCAAAATATTTTAGAGTAAAAAGAGGTAGAACTTACTGAACAAATAGGCAATTCTAGATTAGCTTTAAGGTTTCCTCCCCCTCTCCATCCTTTCTTAAGCAGACTAGCAAACAAAACCAAAAGAAGAGTAAGAGAGAAGCATTTTGGAAAATTTAAGGAAAGTGGAAGTGAATATTCCCGTACTAGATGCCATCAAATAGATTCCTTGATATACCAAGTTCCTAAAGGAAGTGTGCACAAATAGAAGAAAATTAAAAGGTAATAAGAGGATAAGCATTGAGGAAACAATATATGCAGTCATTCAAAGAAAAATTCCTCAGAAATACAAGGACCCAAGTTCCTCCACTATCCTATGTTTCATTGGTCAGAATCATTCAACACTTGCCATGCTAGACTTAGGTGCATCTATAAATGTCATGCTATATTTTATTTATGCATCTATGACATCAGGTCCATTAGAAATAACAAATGTTGTGATTCAATTAGCAAATAGGTCTCATGTAATTTTTGTAGGATTGCTTGAGGATGTGTTTTCCCTACTAATTTTTACATTTTGAAAATGCTTGATGATCCCTCAACTAGCACCTTAGCTCCTATCATTTTAAGTAGACCTTTCATGAAAACATCTAGGATAAAATTTGATGTGTATGCTAGTTCCCTCACTATGGATTTTGATGGTGATACTTTACATTGTAATATCTTTGATGATGCTACTGAATCTCCTCTTGATGATCATTCTATGAATTTTATTGATTTTGTTGACTATGTAGTGCATGATGATATTCTTGATTTTTCTAAAGCAATCAGATGCAGGTAGTAAAAATTTTGAGCAAATGAAGATGAAATCTAAAATTCTTGGGTGGCAAGAAAATATTTTATGGTGCCAAGACTTCATGATCTAGATTGACGAACCAAAGGATCATCAAGCCAAAAACATTAAACAAGTGTGCTTCTTAGGAGGCAACCAAGCATTTACTCTCTTTCCCTATCTATTTTATTTTATATGTCCATGATTTGTTGATGATTTTATGCTTACATTGAGGACAATGTAAAAATTAAGTGTGGGGGAGAGACTTTAGGATTGTTTTGTTGTGCATTTTGTCTTTGTTTTGCTTTGATTATATGAAAAAAAATATATTTTGAAAAAATTCTAGAAAAAAAAATTGTTTTTATTGTTTTATATTTTTTTTATCAATGATGAGTTTCTTTAGGCCTTGAGTAGGTTACAATTGATTTTGATGGTTGCATAGTAGGATTGAATAAATTTTCTTAATCCTTGATTCTTGAATTTGATTAACACTGTGATGGAATTAGAAGTGTTTGCAGATTGATTTTAGTAGATATATAACCTGTGAGATTTTGAGCCATTATTGATCATTTTAATTAGGTTCCTCTTTTTTCTTTTGTGTGATTTCCTTTCATGAGATTGTTGCTCTAAAACTTGCTTTGATTCTTTTTAAGATTATATTGGCAGATGTGTGCATGAACATGATTAAAGCATTCCTTGATTGAGCCATTTTTATCCATTTTAGCTTACCTTGCAATGTACCATTGTTAAGCCTTTTGAGCCTATTTGACCTTTTTCTTATTATCTATCCCATTAGAAAGCCAAGCTTTAAATGTCTTTACTATTTTCTAACCTTAGAGATTAGTAGACCATTTAATTTATTAGTGGGATGGGTTCTTGAACAAGTGTGGGGTGTGCTAAATGTTTGGTGAAAAGGCAATTATGAGTTTGAAGTTAAGAAAAGAAAAGAAAAAGTGAAAACAAGAGCTGAATGCAAGCTAAGAAAAAAGAAAATAAAAGAAAAAAAGAAAGCAAAAGAAAGGGGGGAAAAACAAAGAGAGTTCAAGATAAAATAAAGTGAAAAAGAAATAAAACAAAGTGAAAAAGTCAAGAAAAGGAAAAAAAAATAAGTGATAAATGTGAAAATTGTATTGTAGATTATGCTTTTAATTTGCTCCCTTGCTTGTTTGGATCTATGCCATAATAATTTATTAATCTTTTGATTTTGCATTTCCATATCCATATCATTCCTTTCCTCCCCTTTTCCCTTGGCTACATTACAACCTTTATGAAGTCCTTTTGATTTGTGCTATGCATGTGATTTGAATTTTAAAGATTTGATGATAAGAAAGCTTATCATAGTACATTTTCATGGAATGAAATTGCATTAAACACTTGTCCATTTTAACACAAAGACAGTTGCATGGAGTGCTTACCTTGTAAGGTCTTCCAAAATGATTTACTTGCCTTTTGAATAAAATTGCTTTGCTACTTGGATTTGAGTTTTAAGTTGTCAAGAATGAGGTTCATGAGATACTATGTCCCCTGAAGTTTTGGTTGTTTCCTTGCTTTTGATTTTAAATTCTCATCATTGTAGAAAAATTTTAGAGTTTGAGTCTTTATTTTGAGTCTAGTGTAGTTTTATTTGGAGGTCTTGCCCGAGGACGTGTAAGAGCTAAGTGTGGAGGAATTTTATGAACATAATTTATACATAATTTAAATCCCTTTATACTTGATCTTTTAGCATGTTTATTGCTTAATTGGACACTTGGGATTAGTTTTGTGGTTTGCTAAGTTTTTATGCTAAATTGAATTTGTTCAGTAAATGTATATTGTTTTAGACTATTTAAGAATTGTAGGCATATCTAGAGTTTTGGATCTCAGTTTTAAGTGATTCTTATGACCTTGGAAAGCTAAGAGAAATATCAATAAATGTTATAAAGAGCCTAAAGCCTAGTTTAGATGTTTTGGAGGTCAAATAAAGCCAGGAAGTCGGAGTAAAATGTAGTGTTGCGATCAAGAGTCTGACCCAATGTTTTAATCATAAATGGGGCCCCAAAAGTAATTTTGGTGCAAAATTAATCCCATTGGTGAGCTAAGACCCAAGTCTACATCTTTCATGAAGAGATTGATAGAAAAACACACTATTTTAGCTTAATTAAGTGGCTGTGGACTAGGTTGGACTGCTCAAAAAGTGTATCTTAGTTCTTAGCCCAAAACTTGAGTTAGAGACCAAATTTTAATACAAGGTCAAGGCCAAGGGGAAGCTAAGTCATAAAGTTATATTTCATCTGAAAATCATCATATCCAAAAATGCTCTCTTCCATGCCAAAATCATAGCCCAACTTAGAGGTAGTGTATTAAATTTATAAATAGCTAGCTGAGCCTTTAGTGTAGGATCTATTTATTCATTTCTCAATTGTCTCTACCTTTTGGAGGAGAAGAGCTCTGCTAGAGCAAGACTCCATCTGTAATTAAGTTGTCTCTTTTTCTTTTTATTTTCCTTTTATTTTTGTAATCAATATGTAGCTAAATTCTACTTTAATCTAAGGGAATTTTACACTATTTCTATTATTGATTGTGAGATCTGATTTAATTATCAATTTATTCCTAGCTTAATTCTCTTAATTCTCTATTCTTACTACCTATAACTGTTATGGATGGTTGATTAAAGGGGCCCATTAATTAATTTTACAAAGTGTTCTAGTGCTCATTGAACTTTCATAAACAATCTTATTGTTTAAGGTTGTTTGGTTATAGGGTAGCAAGAGGGTCTTGATGAGTTGATGAGGTGATTCAATTCTCCTAAGAAATTAAGGGTAATTAATTAGGATTCTACTAGGGTAATTCAATTAATTAGACTTAGTGTTTTCAAGATTTAATGCTATTAATAAATTGTTTAGGGTGCTAGGCTTTAGTTGATTCAATAAGTGTTAAGTGGGTGCTGGGCTTGATTGAATAGTTTAGAGAGAAATTGGCAAGGTGTAATTAGGTACTGGGCTTAATTAATACCTTGGCTAAATAGTCAAAGTGGGAATTAAACATTAGTGTTAAGGATTAGTCAAGGAAATGGTTGTAGGAGTCCCTTGGATTGAGCATTTTCCATTTGATTTTCCTTCAATTTTGGTTCTAGTTTGCATGCATTCTATTTGTTTGATTTAATTCCTAGTCTAATTAGTATCCTATTCCCCCTCCCCCCAATTTTATCATAATATAAGCACATGAGTTTGAATCTCCAATCCCTATGGACATGACCTGGACTTACCCTTGCTACTAGCTAGCTTAGGAGTTCAATATTATTTTTGGCCACTTTTGACAATTGTCACATGTGGTCACACTTCATTTGTCCAAGAGCGCACTTATTAGCACATTCAGCACCTATATATACTAAGAGGTATTTCTTTTTCAGATCATCTTCACTATATTATTGAAACTCTACAAAAATACTAACTTGATCATTGGAGCATGCTCAGTCGACCACTTTCATTGTGCACGATTGGCTTTGCTGTGCTTGCAGGTCACTCTTTAGCTTGTCTATGCTTCATCAATCTTACATACTGAATAGAGAGTTTCACTTGGCACCATTTATGGATTTTCTAGTCACTCCATGTCTCGTTATTGTTATTCACAGTCCTATCATGCTCCATTGCCTGACAAGCATTGCCATCACAAAAGAGCAAGAAATGATCATCGGGATTTGATGGTAAAGGAGACTCATCGAATGACCATTGAACTTGAGCATGACATACTAATGGAGAAGGTTTGCTAGCTATGAGAGGAGATGAATGCCCTCCTGTATGCTTAACCACAGCTGCTCTGCCTTCACTATTTTTAGACCCTCAAAGCCTTGTCCTGAGGGAAGTTACCCCAATAGCTCTTACATTTGGTTCTCACTTAACCCAACCTTTTCATTTCCCCAGCAACCTCAGACACATTTAGCTCTATCTCTACAAGATCCTTCCTTTATTTCCACCATTTCTCTACTTATGGTTACTACTATTCACCCATTCCTGAATCCTCATATTTTCCCCCTTTGAACTTCCCAAATTCAAACTTCAATTGGTCAACTTACCCCTAATATCTTTATTGCTCTGCCACAAATAATCGACATTCGTTATCATGTGTCCATATTCCTTGTGTACATAAACCTTATGACCCACTCAACCTAATCATGGACCTCATCTAGACCTCTAAGCAGTTATCTTCTTGCCAAAAGGAAAACCACCCATTTTCAGCACTTGTGATGGCTGCTCCTTTACTCGCCCACTTTAAACCATTAACCCATGTCAACCCATACGATGGTATCTTCAATGCACAAGAACATTTGAAGCATTCCAAGCCTTGATGTTGTTATCTGGGGCTCCAGATGCCATCATGTGCCAGGCCTTCTCCACCACTGTTAAGAAAACTAGTTTGCGATAGTTTACCACTTTGCATCAATAGTCAATCAATAATTTTTGTCAATTGGCTAATGCAGTCTCCACATACTTTGTAACCAGTAGGGCACCTAGGAAAATATCGGCTGCCTTGGTAAAATTCTAGTAGGGATATCGTGAGACCTTTAAGGAATATCTTACTCACTTTAATGCTCTAGTGTTTGAAATTCTAGATCTTAATAAAGGTGGTGTAGTGCACTAGATTAGCTTGAGCCTTTGCTCAGGTCACTTTGCCCTCTTATTGTCTAAGCACCTAGCTATCTCCCTCTCAGAAGTCTTGGCTAGATTTGAAAAGTACATTAACCTAGAGGAGGTTGAGCTCGCTTGATGACAAATTAAGCATGTAGTCAGATGGTGTGCCTTCTAGAGATCAAGCTCCTAAGTAAGAGAGAGGACCCCCTCAAGGGTGATGTAATAAGTATAAAATGTTGAATATGTTGATAAGCTGTATGGTGAAAGACGTCAAAGCCAATGAATTGATGAAATTTCCCTAATAGAAATGATGAAAATTCTCTTGGTTGATAAATCAAAATTTTGTAAGTTTCACCATTATTATGGGCATCTCACAGACGAATGTGTCACCCTGAAAGATGAGATAAATGTGCTTACAAGGTAAGGACATCTTCTAAAATACAAGAAGTTCTATGTGGGTGATGGAAGAAAAAAGGACAGAGAAAGGGATTAATCCCCATGGCCTTATCGATCAAAAGGTAAACAGAAGGAAACAAGCTCCCCTATCTTGGGGATGGCCGAACCATCGTTAGAGGTTTTGCTTGCAGGGGAGCTTCTAGAAATGTCAAAACAAGGCACCTTAGGACAATGATGGCAATACAAAGGAAGAAGAGGGAAGAGCAATATGAGCCGATTTGCTTCACAAAATAGGATTTTAGGGACATTGATAGAGATCATGGTGATCTGGTGGTTATCTCAACCCTATTACATAATTTTATCATTAAAAGAATACTCATTGACCAAGAAAGTTCCATTGGGATTTTGTATTTGTATGTTAATAATACCTTGAATATCTTTAGAAGCATGTATAAACCTTATACAGGTGTTTTAATTAGTTTCATAGGAGGACAAGTTCAGGTAGAAGGAATAGTGACTCTTAGGCTGACATTAGGAACTTGGCTATTGATAAAAAATCTAGATGCCACTTCCCTTGTTATAACCACTCCTAATAGTACCCAAAATGCTATTTTAGGGCAACCATCTTTGAATCAAGTTAGGGCCATTGTTTCTACTCCTTATTTATTGATGAAATTCCCAATGGCCAGGGGGATCAAAAAGGTAGGGCAGACCAACAAGTCACTTGGAGATGTTACATGGCAAGTTTAGCCAAGACCCAAGAAGCACTAGTGAGATAAAACCAGCAATCATCAGTGAGAAGGAAAGTGAGTGCCAAATGATATGCTCAACATTACTTGATGTTTGGTAAGATAATCCTCGCTGAATGGAGCCAGGCTTAGATATAGAAGAAGTACAGATTTTTAGGAAAGATAATAAAAGTATAATCAAGATCGGGGCAGATTTAGGGAGAAATAAATGTAGACCAATTCATAAAGGTCTGGTAAAGGTATGTTGAGGTATTTGCTTGGATGCCTACTAACATGCCCAGGATTGACCCTAGAAGTAGCTTGTCAAAAGTTGTCGATTGATCCAAGTATGAAGCCTATGAACAGGAAGAAAAGGAATCACAGCCCTAAGAGACAAAAAGTGATAAGGGAAGAAGTAGAGAAACTGCTAAGCATGGGTTTCATCAAGGAAGTCCCATATACCACATAGGTGGCAAATGTGGTCCTAGTCAAAAAGGCCACGGAAGGATAGAGAATGTGTGTAGATTTCACAGATCTTAACAAAGTGTGCCTTAAGGATTCATATCCACTTCCAAATATCAATCAACTAGTGGATAGTGTAGCAGATTTTGAAATTCTTAGTTTCAGATATGCGTTTTCAGGCTATAATCAATTGTGAATGCACCACAAAAATGAAGATAAAACAACAACATTCATAATTGATCAGGGTAACTTTTGGTAAAGGGTAATGTCATTTAGTTTAAACAATGCATGAGCAACTTATCAAAGGATGATGAATAAGGTGTTTCCGAGAAAATAAGGAGGAATATGGAAGTTTATGTCAATAACATGATGTTAAGGAATTTAGAAAAGCATTGGTAGGACTTAGAAGAAATATTTGCAACTCTAAAAAAGTTTTAGATGATGCATTTGGGGTAAAGGTGGGAAAATTCCTGGGTTTCATGTTGATCAGATAAGGGATAGAAGCCAACCCATTCAAGTGTAAGGCTATAATCCACATGAGGAGTCCAACAAATATAAAGGAAATGTAGACACTCAATGAGAAGGTTGCAACCCTTGTGCGCTTCATGTCTAGGTCAGCTGATAAGCATGCTCCTTTCTTTAAGTTGTTTAAAAAAGTTAAAAAGTTGGAATAGATTAATGACTATGAAAAAGCTTTTTAAGAACTAAAAAAATGTCTAGCCATACCACCTATACTTATTCGACTGGAGCTCGGGGAAACATCATGTGTATACTTGGTGGCAATCACAAAAGTGATAAGCTCAGTACTTATTTGGGAAATTGAAGGAAAGCATAAATTGGTATACTTCACAAGATGTACATTGCATGGTACTGAAATAAGGTACCAAAAAATAGAGAAACTAGCCTTCATCTTATTGTCAGCATCTAGGAAGTTAAAACCTTACTTTTAGAGTCACCAAATTGTTATTCAAATGGATGCTCTGATTCTGCAAGTTTTATAGAAGCTTGATCTAGTAAGTCGATTGGTAGTTTGGGTAGTCGAGTTGTCAAAATACAAACTCATCTATGAAGCAACGAAGGTAGTAAAAGCTCAAGTGTTAGTTGACTTTATGGTAGAGTTGGAGAAGGTAAAAGAGCTTGCGTTAGAAGGCTTGACATGGACACTATATATAAATAGGTCATCAAACGGAAAAAGTAGTAGGGCAAGGGTAATTCTAGAAGGACCTACAGATCTAGTCTTGGAGTACTAACTAAAATTTGACTTCAAAGTAACAAATAATTAGGTAAAATATGGAACACTGATAGCCAGTTTGAAACTAGCAAAAGAAGTAGGGGCACGGTCTGTTAGTGCAGATGGGTGCCCTAGACCAATTTGATTGAGTGCTATGACATCCACAACTAAACATTCTGTGGATTAGATATTA
>JANHAO010020527.1:0-12812 GCA_026873985.1 Saraca asoca | reverse complement strand
ATCGGCCAGCGAGGAATTTGCTATATATAAATAAGAAAGAATCCCAACCCAAGCACAACCTTTAGTTTTCTATCTTAAGCTAAGATCCTACTATTGATGAAGCTGGTCTCACCGGAACTTTTTCAGGGTTGAAAGAAGACGGAAGGCCTACTATAGACTAGAATGGGGGCGTTCTCATACCCAGTTAACTGATTTGTCAATAATTATATAGTTAATGACAAATATACATTTCAGATCCTAGTTAGTGATGAATTTACCAACGATTGCATAAAAATGCCAAAATATGCCTCTTATTTGATTATAGAGTTAATGATGGAATAATATATTCATATTTCAAATTAAATTATAATGACAAAAGTTATCCATCACTATAAATAGATGATCATTTTCAAATAATAAATCTCTTTAATCACATTCAAATTTTAGTGACAAATTTTAACGAAGAATTTATAAATTCTGTTGCTAATATTTTATTAACATCAACTTTACTAATCAAACCTTGTCTATTGCTAATTTCATTGATAGATATTTTAACAACAGAATTTCCTATTTTTAGAAGTGAATTTTTCCATCATTACAAGGATTTATTTTTGTAGTGGGAGGACTGTTTTGCATAATAAAAAAATAAAATTTTTCAAAAAATTTTACTCTATAAAAAATAAAACATTTTATAACAAAAAATAGATATAAAAATATAGAAAATTATTATAACCTGCAAGAAATGAATCGATGCGTATTTTGATAGATGCCCATTGGAGCATTACCGTTTTCGAGTCAAGCTATGCTTAAAAAGAACAAACAAAACTTTTATGCAGTCATAGAAATGATAATTTTGGTTAAAACGCTTCTGAGTTTTATGCCTTTATAGCACCAATGATGATATTGTTGATTTGTACATGTAAGCGAAAATATAAGACATAAAATTTATTGAAAAAAATTCCGATACATATTCTTATAATTTTTATGAAAAAATTTATATATTTTATAATTTTTTATTGAAAGTTTTAACTTTTATATAAAAATAAAATTTTTATATTATCATAAATGATATAATTATAATTTTATATACTTGTTACATGTAAATTTTGTATTAAAAATTATAAAATTTTATATAAAGGTTACAAAATTTTTAAACTTATTTTCAATGTTTCTAAAAATTATAAAAAAAAAAGTATTATGCATAGAATAATAATCCTAAATATTTTTACCTAAAACTTGTACATAGATACAAAGAAAGTTCTGTGCTCCACACCGCCACCCCCATTTAAACCAAAAGACAAAGCGTTACGTCAAGGAAAATGGCATAAAAAAACATGAGAGATTTATATTAATAGAATATGGGTAATATTAGGTACATATCCGGAATTGTATAAAATTTTTACAAAAATTACAATTTTACATGAAACTTTATAAATTTTTTTAAAAATTTAATTTTATATAAATTTTATATGTGACTAGCTTGTAACCCTTGTCATTCATGGATTTATTTAGTTCTAGTTGATTACAATTTTTAACATAAATTTAGATTTTAAATTATAATATATTTAACTATATATAAACAATCATCATATTTTTATCAATTAGTTGATTATATAATTGACAAAATTATAGTTATATTAATTGTGATGGAATACTATTTTTTTTAATTTGATAAAGTTGTTACATTAATATTTTAGATTAGTTAAATCTATTATTTGAATTTTTTTCATTTTTCTGAAAATATTTCCTTAATATAATAATACTTAGGTGAATTTATTTATAAATTATTTTGTTTAAAATTATAAATTAACTATTTCATAACAAAAATTTTAATTATTTAATTAATAAGAGTTCATGTATGTCCTCAAACTATTTTTTAACTATATTTATATATTGATATCATAACTATTATATTATCTTAAAAAAATATATACACTTTAGAAATATTTTTTATGTAATTTCATAAATATCTTAAATTAATATTTAAAAATAATATTAAAATTTAAAAAGTAATTTTTTTTATAAATATTATCTATCAATAATTGGATATTACTAACCATATTGATAAATATTTTATTTCTATATAAATATAGTTATTTCCTTCTATATAAACTGTTAACATGGATAAAAATTTGAAAATGTGAAATTATGATATATCAAATTTTTTATTTGATTTTTAAAGAGAATTTGTAGGCCTAAAGAATAGAAGGTTTTAGAACTATCGACCGAAATACATTTAAATATTTTTAATCTTCCTATTTTATTCAACTATCTTATTACATTAATATTTTTAAATCTCATAAAAATAAATATTATTTTACCAAAAATTAAAAATAAATTATAATTACATATAGTTTGAATGTAAATTAATTATTACAATAAGCTCAAACCTCACATACAATATTAAAAAAGTTTTATGTTTAAATTATTTAAATTGTAATGTTTATAAAAATATTAATAATTCAATATTTAGTAGAATATATTAAATTGGTATATATGATTTTAGCATGAACATAATAAATAATAAATAAGTACTACAGAAATATATATATAATTTACTTAATTGTAAATATAATTCATACTTAATGGTATTATAATTTTAAAAAATTAATTTACGATATGTTAATTTTCTTGTTTGTTATTTAAAAATAATATAAAAATTTAAAGAGAAAATATTTTGAATTTAAAAAAAATAAAAAAAATAAAAATTTTATCTATAATTTGAATTAGATTAAATAATTAAAAAAATTAAAAAAATTTCTCAGAGTGAAAGAGACTCACTCTATAATAATATTTGGTAAGGGGTGAATGTCATGAGAAGTTACAAAATTACAATTCCATTAATTAAGTCTAAAAGGATTAAATATTTAAAAATCTAAGAAAAAAATTATAATATTTTGTGATAATGTCCCAAGAAGTTTGAAATTAACAACATGATTCTACTGAAAAAGGAAAAGTAATACAATGGCCACAAATAAAATATATATATATATATATAAACTAAGAAAACCTCAGCAAAAACCCGACCTTAGCTCAGTTGGTAGAGCGGAGGACTGTAGTGGGTAAGGCCGCCAGATATCCTTAGGTCGCTGGTTCGAATCCGGCAGGTCGGATTTCTTCTTTTTTCCTTTTTTTTTTACCTGATACTTCTTTGCCAGTTGCCACTATTCATGGATTGCTGTTTGTCCTGTTTGGTAGTATTAAAAAATGATATTTACTAGAAAAATGGTTTTCCACTCCTCTTTCAAAAAACTTGCATCAAATTGAACTAGTGATATGGCATAGTGTCTCATTCAATTAAAATTCTTAAAATTATCTATATACCTATCTATTTAAGATTTGATGCAATATTTATGATATCTACCTTTAGGAAAAATGTAATTTCCATTATTTAATTTTGAAGTAATTATATTTAACACATAATTAATAATTTTAATAATCATTCAAAATTACTCATAAGTGATAAACTATACTCAATATTCAGCTTATGAATAATTTGAGAGGATAAATGAGTTTAATTTGATACGAAATTTTGTGAAAAAATTAAATATAATATGAAGATTTTATGCCTCAAATTTAGAAATAATTCAACTTATGTATTATTTTTCTAATTTTATATAGTTTTTATAGTATTTAGTCATTTTAATTTGATTTATTTTTTCAATATGAGTAGGAAATTATATTGTCACAATCAATATATTTTTATTCTCATGTTGATACAATAAGTCATTTAGATTCCTTCTAAAGTTTATGAAAAGGGTCTGCATGAGATACACTTTATCACTTATAAATAATTTAGACATGGTTAAAAAATTAATTGTGATTAATATTAAATGCAACCAATGAAAGGGATAATTTGCCTTTTTGTGTTACTGATTAATCTTCCATTTCAATGATCATATAATTACAATAATAGCCGTTATAAGTAAGGCCCAAGTGATAGACCCAACAATGGAATTGAAGTCCAACGATTTAATCAAATATATAATTCCATAATTTCACATAGGCTGGCACTTTGGTGTTACAGTGCCATTGATATTGGTGGTTATTTTTAGTAATTTTCTCTTTTTGGTAATTTGAACTCGAAATCAAAATACTTATCACTTCTCAAATTACATTCATATAGGTTTCTATAAAATGAAATTTGAATTCTTTTCCTTTTCTTTTTCTTTCAATAATTTTTTATTATATTGAAAGGAAATATATACAAAATTTTTTGGGTCTCATTATATATAAAATAATAATTCTGAATATAATACATATAAAAATTTTGAATATGTTTTTATCCAACATGATAAAAACATAACAAAAAAATAAAATAAAAAAATCCAAATTCTAACAAAATTACTGAAATTCTTCCACAAGTAAATATAATTGGCAAAGTCAAACAAAACTGTTAAACCACTTACAAACATAATAAAATTAGTTACACACAATGGAAGTGGTCTATCAAGTAAACTTCGATAATTAGTTGCACACTGAATATATTTAATTGTTAATATTTCATCAGAATTTTAGTAAGTGTGCAAAGATGATAACAGAAGAGGAATACTTACTATTATATATAGGTGCCAAACGTGCTAATTAACATGTTTTTAGACAAATGAAGTGCTATCACATGTCTGTAATGTATTGATAATGTCAATTGTGTCATATTATTTATACAAACTTGATCACACTTTTTATCATATGATGATTGAGTGATTAATTCATAAAATTCTCAATTGATTAAGTTTTGTGTCTTAAGTCATTCAATCATGTATGCATGGTGGATCTGTTTGGATTAGACTATGTAAAATGCTAATTCTTTATTTAATATTGATTGATTGACTACTAATCAAACAATTAAAAATTACAAATTATTTAGACCCTGTCAATTACAATATAGTTCCCTCCTAGAAAAATGAATATCATAATCAAAAACTTACGAAATGAGAAGAACATACACTTCATTGTGTTTACAAGGCAAACTGAATATTAACTATTAAGCATTATTAATATATTTATCCTCAATGGATATGTGTTAAATGGGATTTACTGACCTTTAAAATAAATTAAACACATAAATTGTATCCTGAATCCAAATATTCTTAGTATGGACTTTAATTTTACATCTTTAATTCACAATATTTCTTTAATCTAAATAATTTCCATTTCAGTAGATGTACTTAAGCCATTTTCCATAGTGAGTGAAAGAGAAAGGGATAAAACCCTTTCATTGTATCACATTTTCTCTTACAATACATATTGCAGTAAATTCACAATTAAAAAACTTATTTGGATACTATGTCAAGTACATTTCTCTCCCAAAGTGATGAAGGAAGCATATTCTTTCAAATAATAAATTCAAATTAATGAAAAAAATTAATTTAAAATAACAAAATCAACACTAATTTTTTTTCCAGAAGAATGTTACTCCCACAATCTTCTTCAACTTTTCACTTTTTGTGTTGGGCTCATTATGTTGAGCAGTTGAATGTTTATTATTGTGAGATTTTTTTTTTTTTTAGAAAAATACATTTTACTTATGTGTGGTATATGATCCTAATTTTAATTTACTTGATCATGATTATTAGTGTGGCAAAGGGATAAATTAAGATTTTATCACATGTCAGTTATATACTCTATAATTAATCATAATTTAACTTGACAATATTCCATCATTCCCAATTTATTATTTTATCTAAATCAAAAACTTAAAATAACAATTTGCCTTCAATTCTTAGGGTTTTAGATTTGGATAAAAGAGGAAATTAGGGATAATGAGGGTGCAACGGAAGTCAAATTAAAACTAATTATAGAACATATGATTAACATGTAATAAATTCATTAAATTTATATGAAAAATTAATATAAGTAGATAAAGTGTACAAATTGCAAATGACCTTTTTGCAGCAATTTAAATCATATTTAGGTAAATTGAAATTAATGTCATACAACAAATAAATAAAATGTATTTTTTCTTTTTTTTTTATAGAAGATAGAAGGAGAAGAAATTATTCGAGTTTGCTATTCCTTTTAGATATAAATATTTTTTCATTGCAAAATAATCGAGTTACTTACGGTTATCATCCAAAAGACAAATCCATTATCAAAATCTGAATAAAGTGCAAATGATTCTAAAGATTTTTCATTTCTTCGTTATTAAAAAAATTTGACATCCTGTTGAATTAACTCATATCTCTAGAAGAGAAGTAATGATATGATACTAATAAAACTACTAATTTGATGGTTATTATCGCGTGCCTTAAACTAAAGTAACGTTTCAAGACAGATTAAGAGATTTTGTGAGGTATCATAAAAGTTTAACATATATATTATATAAATTACAAATTTTATATAAATTAATTTTATATAAATTTTTTATTTTTTTTAAAAAATTATAAATATGTATAAATTTTATGTATAAAAACTATATAAAATATTATAATTTTATTATTTAAAATTGTTTAAATTTTTTTTAATGAAATAATTTTTATATAAAATTATTCTAAAGATTTTTAAAAAAATTTATATAAAATAATTTTTATTTTATATAAAATTATAATTTTTAATGAAAAGTTGTGAAAAATAATTTTTTAGAAAATTACAAGAATACGGCTACATATTTTTAAGAATTACCCTTATTAATTTGATAACTTTTTCTGAGGAAAATAATTTTCATAGGGTTAACCTGTAATTATAACCAACATCATGGTCAGTCCCCATTGATACTTTCTGTAAATCTCTAACCGTACCAAAGCTGACCCTACGGTCCCTACCTTGTTGCTTTGACATAAAGGCACAGAGAGCTTCATTACCAACCTGAGGAAAAAACAATTTTTTTCTTAAACAAATTAAAAATCTGAAAAAAAGAAAAATATGTCCATAGGGTTTGACTGGAAATGGCAAAATCGCGTGTTACCTACATAGTGGAATCACCGATTCCGTCAAGTTAGCTCCTCTGTGTTCTTCCCTCGGGAAGATCTACCGAAAGTTCCGGTTTTCAGAGAGAGAAAAATCGGTGTCAGTGGAGAGAGCAAGAGTGAAATGATGTTGATGGTTTTTGAACGTTGGGATCGGAGGGAAAATTTTGGGTTTTTCTTGAATTTTGGAGGGATTTGAAGGTTTCTTTATTTCCTGGGTTGTTATCATTTTGAAATTTTTTTAGTGGGTTCTATTTGAATTGGTGATTTTGGCGTTTTTTCATCGAAATCTGGTCTAATTGCATGCAATCTGCTGGTGGTGGTGGTGGTGGGCCCAGCCGGAACCCAGGCGTGGGGCCGGCGGGGCGGGCAACATCGACATCATCAGCTGCATCACCATCTTCTTCATCTTCGGCAGTGTCTGCATCGCACTTGGGGTTAGACTCTTTGCATCAGCAGCATCAGAATCAGCAGCAACAGCAGCAGATAGGTTCTAGGCAGGTGAGATTTGATGGAATTAGTTCATTTTTATTTTAATTTGGTAGAACTTGTACTCTGAGAAGTTTTTGCTAGTTGTGATATTAATGGGGTTTGATTGTAACGACTAGTGGGTTTTTCGAAGTGATGGGAGTTCCTTTAGGAATATGTCACTTTAGAATTTTGAATTTAATTCTCCTCTGGTTCTGGGTTGTAGTTACCATAGAATGTCTAAGTCAGTTGGTCAGATTAGTGATTTTTTTTTTAAACGGATTAATTTTAAGGTGTTCAAGGGGTTAAAGTACACATATGTTAACTTTAGTAGAATATATAGTAACTGTTGGAAGCATTGAACTTTGAGCTGCGTAAGTGCATTTAAGTACTGACATTGTCAGTTCTAGTTAAGATTCCTTGAATTATAATCATATGAACCCTGTACCAGATTTTGAATTTTGTTATTGATCTTACATTTATTCTCTTTTAACATTTGAGGTTGAGTTATAGGCAAAGATAAGTATTTTGCATATATTTGCTCTCTGCATTGTCTTTGGGCATTCCCTTTTAGACATTATGAGGATATTGAAACATCGGGGTTATAATATTTGAGTTTCTTGTTTTAGTCTTCAAACCATTCCCTCTCCCCATCTTTTTCTGTCTTTAGGTGGTTTGGTTGAATTTTAAACGTTGATAAACTGTGGATTACAACCAGTCATGCTCACCTGCAACTTGCTATAAAGTGTTTTTGGTCAACTTCTGCATATTGTTACTTTTCGCATTAACCGAAGTCCTGGTCTATCACTTCTTTTAGTTTCCTTATAGGGATTGATGAGGATATTAAATCAACAGAGTAATAAAATTTGAAAGTTCCTTCTTTGGTTATAAACTCCTTCCCCCTCCCCTCCCTTCTTTCTCTGTTATAGTTCTTTTCTTGAAGTTTACACATTGAGTAATTGTGGATAACAACCAGACAAGCTCAATCTGCAACTTGCTAAAAAGTGTTTCCCTTCACTTTGCAATTTTCTTGGGATCAACTGTTCCTGGTGTCTCTCACTTCTGTTATCAATTTCCCTTTAGACATTGATGAGGATGTTGAAACATCTGGTTAAAAATTTTTACTGTTTTTGTATTGGTTATACTCTCCTTCTCCCCTTCATCATTCTCTCTTCAGGTGTCTCTATTGGAGTTTGAATAATTGTTTATCACAACACAACTGGCTTTATCATCAACTTCTGCATATTGCCAATTTTGGCAATATTTCCTGGTCTCCCTTCTGTTATGAATTTTCTTATTAACTGAGATTGTTTGTTTTCTGTGTGTTATGTGTTAATGGTGCTTAAAAATATGTCATAATAATTGTCTTATTTCTGCTTTCTGTTTGTGTTACTCATTCAGTGGGGCCGTGCACAGCTTTATTCTCATTGTTTTTAATCATAGCCTGGATTTCTAAATGGCATTTTCGTTCCCACATTTTTTATTTATTTCTACAGCAATGAGTCATGAATAGGGTTGTAAGTGCTTGGGAATCATACTAGCTTTTGCTGTAATATGACAAGTATTTGTGTAATTTGGTGTGTCTTGTCAATAAACACTTAATTTAGATGCCATTACCATATTATTGATGTTATGTTGGGCGATCACATATGTTATGCTTTTTATGTACCCTTTGCACCAAGTTATTAATGTTATTGAATGATAACTTCAGTCAAATATATGTTTTGCAGTCTTTGCAACAGCATCTTCTTAGAAAATCTGAAGGGAATGAAGCCTTTTTAGCATATCAAGCAGGGCTTCAAGGTGTATTTGGGAATAACAGTATTTCATCTCCCAATGCCATGCAACTGCCTCAACAGTCTCGGAAATACATTGATTTAGCTCAACATGGTTCCAACCAGGAGACCCAGCCCAGGGGTCATGGCGTTGAGCAACAGATGTTGAATCCTATGCATCAAGCATACCTTCAATATGCTTTCCAGGCTGCCCAACAAAAATCTGCTTTGGCAATGCAGTCACAGCAGCAAAATAAAATGGGGATGATAGGTCCTTCATCAGTGAAGGATCAGGAAAAGCGCATGGGAAACTTGAAAATGCAGGACCTTATGTCAATGCAGGCAGTAAATCAAGTGCAATCGTCAACTTCGAGAAGTTCATCTGAAAATTTTTCTCGCGGGGAAAAGCCTAAAGAGCAAGTACAGCAGCTAACACCTGATCAGAAGACTGAGGGAAAACCTTCAACCCAGGGACCATCCCATGGACACCCAATGACTGGAAGTATGGTAAGACCTGTACAAGCACCAACAACACAACAGGGCTTCCAAAATGTTGTGAGCAGCCAGATTCCGGTGTCTGCTCAATTGCAGGCCGTGCAGGCATGGGCACATGAACGTAACATAGATCTATCACTTCCTGCAAATGCTCATTTGATGGCCCAGCTCATTCCAATGATGCAGCCAAGGGTGGTTTCACAACAAAAGGCAAATGAGAGCAATATTGGTGCTCAGTCGTCACCTGCCCTTGTTTCAAAGCAGCAGGTTAATTCTCCTGCAGTTGCTGGTGAGAGCTCAAAACATGCTAATTCATCGAGTGAAGTCTCTGGGCAGCCTAGTTCTGCAAAAACCAGGCAGGCAGTTCCACCTAACCATTTTGGCCCACCAACAAATGCTGGTATAGCCAGTAGTAACACCAATGATGTGCCAGTGCAGCAGTTTAATGTTCATGGCAGAGAGTCTCAAGCACCTCTGAGGCAGCCAGTTGCAGCTGGAAATGGAATGCCTCTGATGCATCCCCAGCAGTCTTCTGGCAGTATGAACCTTGGTGCACATCATCCTTTGAACATGAAAAATGCGCTATCTGGTCCAGACCTTCCGCAAATGCAGTACATGAGGCAGTTGAACCAATTTTCTCCTCAGGCTCCGGCTCCTCCAAATGAAGGGGTTGTTGGAGGTGCAGGGAATCATATCAAATCCCAAGGGGGACCGGCTCAGAAGCCTCAACAACAACATGGATTTACCAAACAACAATTGCATGTGCTGAAAGCACAAATACTTGCATTTCGACGGCTTAAGGTTAAGTCTTTGCTTCTCTTCACTTTGCATTTACCTGTCTTTCACTTGCATGTGCTATGTATATATCCTTGGTGAATATGTGCTATGATCTTGTTGGAGATGGTACTTATCAGTATTCTTTTTCTGTTGATTGATAGAAAGGAGAAGGTACTCTACCACAAGAACTTCTTCGGGCTATTTCTCCGCCACCTCTTGAGTTGCAAGTGCAGCAGCAGATTCATCCTGCAGGAGGACAAAATCAAGATAATTCTGCTGGAAATATTAAGGTAGAACAACCCAGGCACATTGACTCCACTGCAAAGGACCCACAATCTATTCCAGCAATTAATGGACAAAGTTCTTCAAAGCAGGAAGGCTTTGCCAGAGATGAGAAACCTTCTGTGACAGCAGCTCATATGCAAGGTATGCCAGCTGTGACAAAGGATTCTGCTCCAGTGCTATCTGCTGGAAATGAAGGACAGCAATCACTTGGAAGCTCTGCTAAGTCCGATCAGGAAAGTGAACAAGGAATTAACAGAACTCCTGTTAGGAATGAATTACCATTAGATAAGGGAAAGGCTATTGCACCTCCATCATCTGCATCTGACACGTTGCATACTAAGAAACCTGCACAGGCAAGCACTGCTATCCAGTCAAAGGACTCTGGGTCTGGCAGAAAATATCATGGACCCCTATTTGATTTCCCTTCTTTCACTAGGAAACCTGATGCTTTTGGGTCATCAATGATGATAAACAATAGTAATAATTTGTCACTGGCATATGATGTCAAAGATCTTCTGTTTGTGGAAGGTATGGAAGTACTTAACAAGAAAAGAACAGAAAAATTGAAGACGATTGAAAGTTTACTAGCAGTGAACTTAGAGAGGAAAAGAATTAGACCGGATATTGTTTTGAGGTTGCAAATTGAAGAGAAAAAGCTCCGTCTATTGGATCTTCAGGCACGTTTAAGGGATGAGATCGATCAACAACAACAGGAGATAATGGCAATGCCTGATAGACCATACCGTAAGTTTGTTAGGCTGTGTGAGCGTCAGCGTTTAGAACTTGCTAGACAAGTGCAGGCTTCTCAGAGAGCTTTAAGGGAGAAGCAGCTCAAATCTATATTTCAGTGGCGCAAGAAGCTTCTTGAGGCACACTGGAGCATTCGTGATGCTCGGACTTCCCGCAACAGAGGGGTGGCCAAATATCACGAGAGAATGTTAAGAGAGTTCTCAAAACGCAAAGATGATGACAGGAACAAAAGGATGGAAGCCTTAAAAAATAATGATGTTGACAGATATAGAGAAATGTTGCGTGAACAGCAGACTAGCATTCCCGGTGATGCTGCAGAGAGATATGCTGTTCTGTCAACTTTCTTAACCCAGACAGAAGAGTATCTACAAAAATTGGGAAGTAAGATAACGGCTGCTAAAAATCAACAGGAAGTGGAGGAGGCAGCAAAAGCTGCCGCAGCAGCTGCACGGTTGCAGGCATGCTTCATTCGTCCCACCCTTTTTTTAAATATCATTTCTTCTCTGGATTTATATTTAATGTTTTCTAATAAATGCTATTTAAATTTATTCTTGTCAAAAGACCCTCACCATGGATTATTTGCATGTCATTCATCCATTACCTGTTTTCTGAATATAGGGCCTCTCTGAAGAAGAAGTCAGAGCAGCAGCAGCTTGTGCTGGAGAAGAAGTGATGATTAGGAATCGTTTTACGGAAATGAATGCTCCTAAAGATAGTTCATCTGTCAGCAAGTGAGTTCACTTATTTATTTTCAATATTTGTTCTGACATAAAAGACTGGGGGGATGTATTATTAGTGCTAGACATTGCCTCAAAATGTGTTCATGCTTATCTGTATTATATATAATGTTCTTGTCTTGATTTTTGTGTGTTTCCAGAATACTTATTTTGTCATGATTTTGTAGAATAATGCATCTATTGGTTACCATGATTTTGTTCACTTATCAGGTATTACAACCTTGCTCATGCTGTCAATGAGAAGGTCATAAGGCAACCATCCATGCTAAGGGCCGGAACCTTAAGAGACTATCAACTTGTAGGTTATTAATTTAAATTGTTAATTTTTGGTCAATGCTTCATATTTATATTCTTGAGTAAAAATTTTAAAACCTTGATCTATTATTATCATTTTGAAGGTTGGCTTGCAATGGATGCTTTCGTTGTACAACAACAAATTGAATGGGATCTTGGCGGATGAGATGGGTCTTGGCAAAACTGTCCAGGTTAGCATTATCTTCAAAGTATGTTTCCATGAAATGGGATGGTTATGTTTTTGCAGCTGAGTAAATTCACACTTTGTGGAAAAACAAGCTGCCCGTCTCCTTACTTAGAAGGAGATATTTTAGGAGATATTATAGGAGAAATTATAGGAGATAAAC